>JAPMAE010003675.1:4328-15056 GCA_036584705.1 Rhyacophila sp. 25_7
CTAAGAGCAGCTGAAACATGCAGATATTGGCGGTAGGCTTTGTTTGAAATTTTTATTATGAATGTGTAAGAAGATTAAATACATTTATAATTATATTATATATATATATATAATTATACTTTCGATTATCGAGGCTAATACTGGGAAAGAAAACCACATAATATGAACTATCAATTTTTATTTGGTTTTAAATTATGAAGTCACATTTATAATACTGATTATAATTTTGAATTCACAAAACGTATTATTTCTTAAGAAATCTAAGATTCTGGTTTGCTTTTGAGAATCTTGAATTTTTATTTAAATAAATAACTGAATATAAATGTTACAAAAAAAAGCTAATCAATGAATGCCTTAAATCTACTTACTTGTTACTTCCTTGGTAAAAAATAGACTGATCAGTTGGTGTAACTATCAAAATCAAAAATATATTTTTCAAGTACGAATAAAACTGGACCCCGATAATCGAGAGTACACTATAGCCTTCACAAAATCATGACAACTAATAGTTAGGGACATTCTTATTTAATTTAGCTTAATTTTTAAAAAGATATATCTTTGTGAGAAAAAAACTTTTTTCGATATTTTATCTGTTTTTTAGTTAGTTTTTCAAATGCCTTAAATTATTTACTGAATCTATATGGTTTGTTACCGTTCTATTGAATTAGATAAAAATAGATATTGTTTCTTTATCTGATAGTGAATTCAGTTTGTAATTAAGACTACAATTTTAGTAGTTGTTATCGTTTTGTTTATTTTCAGATACCTTGCTGATGACAATCTTCTATGGAAAGAACAGTGCAGAAGGATTGATATAATAACACTACCAAAGAGTATGAGGTGTAACCCGTCAGCTGAGAGTTCATGGAAAGCTGCGTTCATGAGACAACACTTGATTGAAAAAAACTGGCTAAGGAAGTCGATGGCGTCACCGATAATTCTGAAAGGTCACGATGATCATGTGATAACCTGTCTACAGTTTTATGGAAACAAAATATTAAGTGGCTCAGATGACACCACTTTGAAAGTTTGGTCAGCTATAACTGGAAGGGTAAATGAAAAATCTGTTATCTTATCTAGAAAGCTTAGTCATTCAATTTTAAAATTTATTTGTACTGACCACTACTGTGATTTGTAATTAAACTCATTATATCAATTGATTATTGTTTCAGTGTCTGCGTACTCTTGTTGGTCACACTGGCGGTGTATGGTCATCACAGATGATCGGACGTACTGTAATCAGTGGCTCTACAGACCGAACATTACGTGTGTGGGACGCCAATACTGGAGCGTGTCTTCGAACATTGACTGGACACACATCAACTGTGAGATGCATGCACCTATTCAACGACAAGTATGCTTTCATTATTATATTAAAAAACTTAAAAATCAAATAAAATTAAATATCCTTGTCTGCACCTTTAAGCTTTGAAATCGATATTTTTAAAATGTAGGTGTTATGGTATCGAATTAAATATGTATAGTATAAGGAATGTTTTATTTCTTGCTGTTTAGAGTGGTTTCCGGCTCGCGGGATGCCACTCTCCGTGTGTGGTCAGTCCCTGATGGAAGATGCCTACGTGTGTTGGTTGGACACATGGCTGCTGTACGCTGTGTTCAGTACAATGGGAATCTAGTTGTCAGTGGAGCTTATGACTACTTCGTGAAAATATGGAATCCTGAAACTGCAGAATGCCTGCACACATTAGCTGGTCATTCCAATCGAGTATACAGTCTTCAGGTAGATTTATTTATATTCGATTGATTTCTAATAATATTTTTCTTCGTATCCCGCTAAAAGACAATGATAATATGATGCTGTGATTTATTCTGGTCCATGGCCGATTGTACGATCACCATCTAGGCCTCTGTCTTTAGATGTTTTCCTTTAGTTGTTTATGCTTAACCTTATGCATCTCTCATGACGCTTTTCGCCTGTCTTGTCAATAGTCAAAGTAAATCCTTTATTATAACTAATTTAAGTATTTTTCGAATACCTGCATGGCTTTTTCTTGTTTCTCCATCTCCACTAAATAAAATCTGTTATTGATTTCAGTTTGATGGTGTTCACGTTGTTAGTGGATCATTAGATACATCCATTATGGTTTGGGATGTTGAGTCAGGGGCGTTGAAACACACTCTGATGGGCCACCAGTCTCTAACATCTGGTATGGAGCTGCGATCCAATATCTTGGTGTCCGGAAATGCAGATAGCACCGTGAAAGTGTGGGACATCATTACTGGACAGTGTCTACATACTCTTACAGGTAACGTTTTGAACAATTTAGTTTATTAATATCATAAGGACGACTAATAATTTCACAAGATTTACACGGAGGACTGCACTATGTTGCGCAAAATCGCAAGTATTGTAAAATTTACTAAAATCATCGTAACTTTTTTATATATGAATCAATTTCAATGAAACTTTCAAAACATACACAATATGATATATTTTAGGTAATATTGAAAAAATTGTCGGACTCACCATATAATTTAAAAGATTATTTTCATTATAATTAAAGTTGGCAACTACTATCAAGATTATCAGAATTTTCCTACAGCGTTTGCGGCAGTTCACCCTATAGTGGTCCCCCGGTGGTGTAGTTTTTTTTTACAAAATGTACATGTTTAGTAACATGTATGTATAAAATTTTTGAAAAATCTTCAATTTGCAGATTCTTATAGCGAAGTCCCAATTTATACACTATAGGGGGGTTGGCTAATTACCATAACAATATTTTTTGAAAGTGAATTGCAGTAAGCATTAAGAAAATTAAATGCTGGCCATTCAAATCAAAATTACCATCATAACATTTTCAAATGGGAGAATTATTGCAAAATATCTGTGTATTTCCATGTATTGATGTTTAAAAATAATGATCTTCAATTCTACTATATTTCAGGGGTCAATAAACACCAATCAGCAGTAACTTGTTTGCAATCAAACAATAGGTTTGTGATAACCTCTTCTGATGATGGCACAGTAAAATTATGGGACCTGAAGACTGGCGAGTTTATTAGAAATTTGATTACGCTGTCATCAGGTGGATCCGGTGGAGTTGTGTGGCGAATCAGAGCATCGCCTACCAAACTTGTATGTGCAGTAGGATCTCGCAATGGCACTGAGGAAACGAAATTAATGGTATTAGATTTCGACATACCTGGCGCGTGTCCTAGGTGTCATACAACATAATTTTATTACATTTTGTGTTATATTGTTGAAAGTGACCCTCCAAGTAAATTACTCTTATTGCATTTTTTTTATCCTAAATTAATGAAATGGGTGTTATATTTCAGAATTCCACCCTGTTCTTACGATAGAGTGTCCATGAATATATCTCATTTTTATCAATTTGAATTCCGTTACAATTTTATCAATCATTCTAGCTTTTACTGATCACTTTCTGGTTCATTACGAAAATCCATATGTGAAATATCATACAAGGGAAAAACATGATTTTCAAGATAGGATAAAACACTGATCGATCAAAGAAATATGTGTGGAAATAGTTCTAATACTTCAGGCATTCATTTATGAAAAAAAAAACATAATCGTCAACAAAGACGTGATAGATATTTTTTTCCTTTGTATACTTTCTACATTGGCATTTGCATGAATACCTAAAATGATGGTATCCTTAATGCATATTTTTATGATTAACCAGAAAGCGGTTAAACATTTGTTGGATGTAATGAAATTGATGTATTCAGGTTGTAGTTTTATGAAAAATCAGATGTTTCATAATTACTTGGAGTTGGCGGGTATTTGAAATATACAACTCAAATGACATTTAACCCTTGTCAGACCCATTGTACTCTCAAAGTGACATTTTATACTAATATGATTAATATTTCCTTTCTCAAACGGTCAATTGTCATATAGTATTATGAAAAAATCTTCTTTTCTTGTTTATTGATGTTTAATATTTTTGCACATAGTTATTATAAATAATATAACGTAATATTTAACTAAACTTTGGTTACAATAGTTATTTTTGATATTGGAGATTCATATTGTGAATGGAGAAAATTTCTGTCACTTTGAAGGGACATGCTAGGCTTATTGTAGAGACGAATATTTACGATAAAAATAATTTTCTAGCGCTGAAATGATTTAAAAAATTAAATAAATAAAATTATTGAAGAACTTCCAATGTACAATAATTTTTTCAAACATCCATGATTGTCGATATGGGCCTGAGAGGGTTAATGCAAGTTGTGCTTTATCGCAATTTCTTCATTATCAAGACTGAATTAAGATAATTAGGTATAGAAAACAATGCTAAAAATTATTGTAATATTTTAAAACTGTTGAAATTAGTATTACTACGATTTATTACATTGCTAACTATTCCGTTGTTTTTTATTTTTTTGTTGAAAATTTTTGTTTCGTTTTGAAATTTCGAAATATATTTATAGTGTTTCATGCCTATTTCCTGAGCTGTTTGATATCACTATTAGTTATTGAGTTTACATATCTACTCTTTAATTTTTATTTCATAAGTAACATACAAGTGAATAATATTGTAAGCGATAAAAGTCTCCTTTTACAGATATTTAAAATTATTCCTTAAAAATTGCAAATTGCAAAATCCTTCAAGCACTAACAGTATATTTTTATATGTACAATATAGATATCAAAATGTCAACTAGGTTTAGTTATATAAAAATAAAGCATATTATTTGTCCAAATGTTCAGTGTTACAATTTTTCTGCTCGGGTATTAGGTATATATTGTAAATTATTCGGTTTTTGTAGTAACGTTTCCTTCTCAAATTTTTATTTGACAAATAAAGGTGTTACTAAATGATGGATTCTCATTCATGTACTATGTACAATAATATAAAAATATTAAATTTCTCATAGACAGTTCATGTAGCTTTTAGTTTACGAGTTTTCCATATATCTTACACAAATTATTATAGTTTGTCAAGTACTTTAAAAATACTCATGCTGTATTTCTGGTTAATTCTGTATAATTTATTTTATTGTGTCTTTGTCCTTTTATACAAGTTTAATTTGTTAATTTGTTTCCATTGAGTACAGCACTAATTTGGTGTTATCAAATTTGAAATTAGACTTATTTGTTGTAGCTGCAGATTTATTTCTTTGAAATGCCAATATAATGTAGATTTAAATGATTCCATTCTTAGGAATACTGTATGATTTTCAAGAAATAAATTATTTCCTTTTTATTTATATTGAGCAGTATTTTAACTTTCCTAGAATAATTCAATAATTTTGATTTTCACATTATTTTATTTACATGATAGGTTGGTGTGCATTTATTGGCCATATTTAAAATTATGCCTAAGTGATTACATGTAGTTAATTTGGTATTTTAACACTCTAGGCCAGAATATAATGGAATAATGTAATTTCTGAAATAATTGAATGGAGTATAATTTAAAAAATGTAATAATGGTTATTTTTTTATATAATCAATAACATAATTCATATGTGAAAATTATAAATCCCGCTCTGAATCTGTCATGTAATCTTTTGTACTGTAGTATCAATAACTATAATTCCATTTTACGCACTAACTCATTGACCTGATCCTGGCACAGTTGTGTGCCTACAAATTCTGGGCCCTGATGTAAAAGCTACAGATGGGATTTTAAGCCACTCTCCATAAAATACCTTCCCTAATAAAAAGTATATCTATGTTTTTGACCAGTCAGTATATACTCCAAAAATGAAAAAGGTAATGCACTCAAGTCTCTTCTTAGACGGTTTCTAAATAACATGGTCCAATAAAAAAAACTGATTATATATCTACACCGCGTTTTTCATTTTAAAATCTAAAAAGAATAAAAAATATATATTGCTCCTATTCAAAACCTGTGAAACAAAAGAAACCCAAGATGTTAATTTTATTCAAGAAACTCTTGTAAATGTACTGCCATTAAATATTTTCAGTAACGTGATCTTTCGCCAGCGAAAAACAACAGTAAATAGATGCTTTATTGCCTAGTAGTGATTTTGTTATATTATGTACAAATAAAAAATTAATTAAAATAATTTTTCAATTTAAAAAATAACCTGCAATATCATAATTAAAATGAGATTTGTTCTTGCATATTTATTCAAGTTTAGTTGATCGAATCCAAATTTCATATGAAAATGACATTTTTTTTTTTTATTAAGAATATTTGGATGTTGTTTAGCTCCAATTTTTATATGTTGATGTACTTTTTTTGGTCTCTTAGAACGTATCCCCCGTGTAAGAAGAGACTTGGATGTGTTTTCATTGTATGGTTTTGGACCCTCATGTAAATCTCCGTAAATCAGATATACTAAATAATTAAACATATAGTTTCATATTATATACTACTGATGCTAAAATACCTTTCTCTCTAATATTTGATTTCAAATTTAAGAAATGCATTTTATCCAACACCAGAGTGAATCGAGAGGCTGCAAAATTACACGTAACTGATGGAAAATTGTTGATTTCAGAGATTTCGTTCATGTTCACAAATGTCAATTTATGTAAATTATTTTTATATTTGTGAAAATAAATGAAATTGATTTGTTTTTTTTTAATCAATTCATATATGTAACAAATTTCATTAGTAATATTTAAACTCGCAAATGTAGAAAAATATAGAAAGGCCAGCAGAATGTTTTAGTCATAAATTTAATTCTGTACTGATTATATGCTATGTTAGTGGACCAAAATAATCTTGAAATGCATAACCTTTTCAATCTATAAAAATAAAAAAAAATAGGCGGAACTACCTTTTATCTTTTAGGTGAAACATAAAAATATCTTTTGTTCACATTATTTCGTTTAATGCCTATTTACAACACCCAATACCTAAAAAGTAATTATGTCGCCATCTAAAAATGATGAATGCCTACTTTTATTTACTCAATAGTGAACTGATCAATATTTTTAAATTTTATGCCATAATTATTACCAGTGCGTTTATTTCACTTTATAGAAAACATTGCAATGATTTGCAGTTTCATAATGAAATTGAAATACTCGGCATAGATTGGATTAATGGAAAAACTATTGTCCCGAATGAAAATAATTTAATTTTTATTAATTTCAGTATTTTTTACAGCTTAAACAAAACAAATGTTGATTGTAATTTTTTATTAGGATAATTTTACTACTAATTTCTTATATGCTATCTGGGTATTAAACTGGCTATCCATCTGTCCTACAGGGAATTGAAAATATTTTGATTCGTGATTGAATTATTCTTTTCTACTTGTAAAGAAAGTTCTATGTGAAAAATGATCGGATACAATTGTGTAAGTCTTTTTCCCTAAAAATAAAATTTACATTCTGAATTAGTCTCGTATATAAAGATGTATAATTGTTATTATTTCCTGAATCAATCAGTATATTATCCATGAAGTATTAAACACCTTATGTTTTTAATAGTAAATTCTACATTGATAACAGACTGATAAAATGCATCACAGATAAAACAATAGTTTGTATTTTGTTAACCCATTTAAGATAATTGGTACCAAATTGATGCAGAAACATCTGTGTCAATTAGTTTTCATTTGAACTTTGAAGAAAAACATTTTAATCAATTATTCTTTTGATTTAAACATATTGAAACAAAACCACTGTAAAAAAATATATCTCATTAGTAGATGAGTAAAATGTGTTGCATCAATTCTAGCCCTCATTAAATGAACTCTCAATAGTATTTAAGAGTCCAATCTGTTTATTTTATTCAATCTGTCTTTGTATCTAATGGATAGTGATTTATTTATAAATATAACATTGTCCACGGAATGGTTTTTCCTGTCTTGTAATTTTATTAGATGGTGTCATCAAGATTGTGTCAATTTCACAGCTGTCAATCTCATATATTTCTACTTTCTAGATAACCCCATATTCGTATTGGGAAGATGGTGCCATATGTCTTGTGGTTGGTTTATCATCGCTTTAAAAGACTGTCACATCCACAGTACTCGCTTGTCAATGTCATTGTTTATTTTATTGATAATGAATGAAAAATATATTTCCTTAAGATACTTAAATGACTGAAGATTATTATGTTATCAACCCGCATTATAAATTAAACTGGAGGATTCTTATAGTGTTTAATGTTTAGATGTATATTTTCCACCACAATTATATTAAAATATCTCGAGACTATCTCAAGTTTTGGAAACATTGAGCTATATTAATCTGAGTGGTGAAATAGGGAGTATGATAATTTTATCAGTATGTTTGAGACATGTTTCATTTTGAAATAGTTATTTAATAACCACCATGAAGTTGTTCACACAGTTCAATACTACAGTATTCATAACTTTAAGTGCGATATGTAATTTTCAACTATTACTTTTTCTTCCATCGGAACTGTAAATGTTTATTTAATTCATACTTCACTATTTTCATCTTACAAAAATTCTTGCCAATCGGAAATAAAATAACTAAGCTAGTGCATATTTTTGTGTAAAATTACTGGAGTAAATAAAAAAAATATTGTTTTTCTCTTTAGGTATACATACAGTGCTTAATTTATTTACCAGTTCATTTAAAGTAGTTATTGTATTTGATTGCTAAAAAGGATCACTGCTTTCACAGTAGGTTTCAGATTTTTTTTCTATTTCTATCAAATGTTTTATGTTACAAGCATTTAATGTCATATTCTGTGATGAAGGTAATTAAAATCGGTATGTATTTTTTTTTATAAAATAAAAATTTATCACAGAAAAAAACATATTATTATTTCCAATTTCAACAACATTCATATGAATTTATTATTAGAACCTGTCATTCTAATTTAACTAAGAAGTTTAAAAATGCTATACACTACTAGGTCTGTGCGAGAACTTCTCTATATATAGTTGTAGTTATATATATAGGAATATGTAGACTGGCATTTGACATACCTTATATTTCTTCAATCGTCATCTACATGAACATATTTCCAGTCCAGTGTTGTATCGTATGGGAATTAGATTACAAGAAATTGTTCATTTTATTTTCTTTTAATTCTTCACAAACTATGGTAGCTCGTGTAGGTCAATATTTAGTAAAAATGCATAATGCAATCTGAATATCCATTTTGATCGAGTAAATTTCACTCGACAAAAAAATCTAGTGTATTCAATATGAAAACGCATGCTGAAAATTACTATGGCCACAGCATACAATTTCTCCAACCGATAATGTCACCTTGTAAAAAGTGAAGATTTCAAAAATAAAATGCCAGACAGCCTACTTATACATTTATTTGCGAATCTTGCATACCTGTTGAGGACGGTGTGACTGATTCAGAAAAACTATCTTCAAGCCAGGTCTCTGCAATTTGTATGTAGTAAGAACTTATCGAAGCGAAGTTTATTTGTTAGGCTACGAACATACAGGTAGGCGCTTTGCTTGCTGCTTAGAGCTATGCTGCGAGCTAGGTGACATACAAGTGAATCAATGCACACATACTATCACAATGGCCACACTGTATGCTTCGTGCCACGCTAGGTGACTATGAGTATCCCAGCAAACCGACGTGTTGGTTAATTTCATCGTGCCACCAAGTGATTTTACAAGATAAAGGAAGTTTTAATAGGCACAGTGTATGAAAGGGAACCTTTGCGGAACCTATCCAACAAACTATTTTACATTTCTACTCAAAAAACATTACTTTTAAGTCACAATGTTTTTTTATCACTTTTTTCAACGTGTAATTTTTTTTATTATTTTTATACATGCTTCGGACTTACAAATTATATGTGTCTTATATATTATGAATAAAATAAAATCATTGTAACAAGAACAAAAACTAAGATTAATTTCCTTTGTAAATTGTTTTACTTATCTCACTATGGGGATAGAACATTTGACATTTGTCTTCTTTTTCTAATATCTCTTTTAATTTGCCCAACAATAAGTCGAATGCTTCCTATGTCAATCTTAAATAACTACAAACCTTTTTATCATATATCCACAATTATTTGTAGAGCTGTTGAAACTCCCTATGAGCATTTCTAAATATATTAACATTATGAACGCAACGAGTTCAAATTTGAGATGTCCGAAATTTTAATCTTCTATTCTCTGAGAGAAGTACCATTCTGGTTAGTTTTGATAGTGGCATCATTTGTTCACTCAACCACTTCCAAATGTCAAATGAATTTGTATCTAAGCACATATCGTACAATGTGGCAGTATATCTATCTAGCAGATAAGCGTGGTACCTAGCCTAGCACTGAGCGAAGCACTTCGGTTTGGTCTTATCCTTAGGCTTTTTTGTGCACTGTAAAGATTTCTTTATATGAATACGCGAAATAAAATAGGCACTAGGTAATAAAAAGCTGAATCTGAGATATAAGGGTTTTATTGAATAATTTGTTTATTTTTTATAAAAACACTATATTTCTAGCTTCTCAATAGATTTAACATGCAATCCTAATGTTCTTAGAAGAAAAAAAATACAATTTATAACTAAACATTGTAAAAAAACATATTTGAGCAATGATATTTTAGAACACTATGTCCCAACACTTAATCTTAAAATAAGGAATAAGTGCCATGCTCTATGTCAAAATGAGGAACAAGTTTCAATGACACATGTTATTATTTCTTATATTTCTTTAAGAGATGCGAAACCATTTAACTATTAATAGTAGAATTAACAGAATGAAATTTGTAATAGGTTTTCATACTTACATAAAAAGAATGACTATATTAACCGCTTCACGGTTTATTTTTTTCGCAAAAATCAGTCCAAAAAAATCTAT
>JAPMAE010003688.1:0-13184 GCA_036584705.1 Rhyacophila sp. 25_7
AGTTAATAATGATAGTAAAGCAAACATCATTTGATTTACCAGGGCTTCTCAATGTATTGTAAGATATTAGGGGTGAATAGGTACATAAGAATGAACTTTCTGTACCACGTGGTACGCTATATCATAATACATATAACATATCTGTTACGCGGTAAAAGGCAGTTGATTTCCCCTTTTCCGTCTATTGTGACGGAAAAATATTTAAGCCATATACTCGTAATTAGGAATACGTGTTTAGAGAATATGTTTAAAGAAATTTGCTTTACATATTAGTATTTTGCGGAAAAATATTAGATTTTAGCATCTAATTCTATTTTTCACAAATTTCGAGAAATCATTAACACGTATTTTAAGGCAACGGGTCGCAAATTTTTACCATTTTTATGGTTTTCGCATTTATTTGGATTTTTAAGATATTCATCATTTTTATCGCATTTATTCCAAACTTAAGCACATTTGCTCATTTATCGCAAAATGATCCAAATATGTACCTGTACGTATAATGTTAATGTAAGCTGCATTATATAATATGTTGGTTCATTTATAAATGTATAGAAATTGCTATGCTTTTATTAATGATAATGGCAAAAGAACAAAATATTTGAGAATTTTGAAAGTTTTTTAATAAAAGAAAAATTCTCATATCAGACAACTTAATAAAATTATTTGATTCATAAATTGTTTAACGAATATCAGATGAAATCGCAAGAAGGATCGCAGAATATGAACAAGCATTTATTAGTACGTGTCACATATTGTACATTTTTTAAATAATGCATAATTTCTCGTTAATAAACCATTAAGATAAAATAAATTGATTAACTCAGAAAGAGGAAAAACAAACAGAAAACACTATAAAAAAATACGACAACGAAATTCTAAAACTTAAAAGAATTCTTTTTAAAAGAGTAGTGAATTTCGGCTTTGTTAAAAAATAATTATCGACTATCGACAATGTGCATGCGACTGTTGCGGGAGATAATTCTATAGAATGATTGTGGAGCCTGGAACGATTTAAAGTCAGAATTGATTATCTGGAAAAGAATGAAAACGTTTTACTGGGAATTTTCTATCTAAGAATAATGGAATAAGTCAAAAGTAGAAAATTAAATAAATATTTTATCGGTGTGTATATGAAATTGATATAAGTATAGTTTCACTACAAATACTAGAAAACTAAATCGGTATTAGAATTTGTATGGATAGCAAGAGAACTATAATTTCTGCAAAAAAAAACTTTCCGTTTGAGCTATAAATCATATGCTCGCAAAACTTTTATTCCAGCTTTCTTACCCGTTTGATCGAAAATGCATTTCACGAAACTACAACTATGCTGACGTGCTGTTTGGGATATTTTAAAGATACTGAGATTTCCAACATATTCAAACATATATGTTTTTCATTTTGATAAGAGTATATTTGATGAAAAAATTTTTTAAAGATTTTCATAGCGGTTGTTTTTTACGATTAATAGTTGTTAATTATTAGCTCAAATATTTTGGTGCTGTCCGGCTACACTGATGATCTGAATGCATATTTGATTTTTTTTCCAATAACACGGGATTCAAACCCGTGAATTGAACAACGAATTGGAAACGTACTACGTTATGAAAAAATATTTATGAAAATATTTTTTTATTCCACGAATTCTATATATACGGTGACATTGTTACGGAAATAAGAAATTAATTAAATTATAAATCTATTTATTGATTAGTAATGTGGAAAGTGATATTTTCATCCTAATATGAAAACCTATACCGTACAAGTTTTCACAAAATTTATCAAAAACATCACTTTTTCATCAATATTTATTATCAATTATTAAAAAAACAATAAAAAACATTAAAATTGCTGACGAAATAGTGCATAGTAAATTTAAATATTAACGTGCCATTTTCAAACCAGCCTTGAAGTTTTTAAATACATTTTTGAACCATGGAAATAAATTACACTATGACAATTCATAGAAAAATGAGATATCAACATAGCGTAGTATATCTTCCAACGTTCTTTTCAGTGATATACTCAATTATGTTGTAACCATACTACAAAAGAATATAACGAAAGAAATATTACACTATTTTATTTGTTATCTGAGGGAAGCAACACCAAATCGACTTTGAGTAGCCATAATGATAAAGTGCCATTTTTACATATATATTGTAGTTTCTCTTTTAGGTACAAAAGTTTAAAATTGTGTTATTTATCATAAACTGGCTACTATTAGTTATATTACATACGACCTTTTATCATTTTATCATTTAATGCAAATACCAAACACTTTGATTGATCGATTTGATTAATTTTAGGTTATTTTAAAGTACTTCGCTGCAATTAAAAAGTAAATAGTATAATACAATACTTGAATTTACACTTGATATATTCGTACATCTTAATTTATTGTAATTTAAATACAAAAGGTTCTTTTGGTATTGGATTGATAGTAGTGACCTACGATAATACTGTGAAGAGTATTATAATGATGTAGTTAAACGTAGGTATTTAGCGTTCACTACCAAAGGTCCTTTGTTTCAGTCCAGAAAGAAAAGCTACCGCTCAAAAGGGATAACGTATAGAGATTTCCCTAAAGGAAAAGAGGGATATAAAGAAGAGGGGTGTGGTCACTGCGATCTGACCCGAATAATTACTTTTGTCAGGTTCTTATCAGCGTCTAATTAATCTCCCGCTTGAATTTTGAATTCTATTTTCTTAAAATAGCCGTGAAAATCCGCCATCCAGTTAAATAATTACGTTCGTATAAAAAAAAAATTATGACATTACGATTGAAATCTCTTCATTTTTTTATTTACTCTAATTCTTAATACTTTTTATTAGGCCCACATTTCATCATCAAATTACTTAAGTGAATAAACACGGGATAGTAAATAAAACGTCAATAAAATAATTAATCAGCTTTAATACTTCAATGGCACAGTATGCAAGCAATTTACATATCTATGTTATATCTGCGAGTAACTAATAAAATATACCTTACGGTTTGTATGCCATCGGTAAAATGTTGTTTAATTTTATTTACTGTTTCTCATTTTTACCATCATTCAATAAACTAAAGGACTAGTGTAGCGGGCAAATTAGTAAAACAGTATATTTCTGTATATCATTTCTATCATGTCAGCTCTGAGATGGAGCATATGGGACATTCACTGTGTGAAGATTTTTTAATCAGCTGTTTTTTACTTATTGCTAACTCAACCATTTTGATTCCGTCTTGACTACAAATACAAATAAATAGACATTTGAAAAAAAACTTCGACTACCCCTATGAAATATGAAAGCTATTTTTCAATACCTAAGTTTACTTGTAAGCAGAGTATGTGTATTTGTAATACTCAAAGTCTTTCTTTGAAACCTAAAATCAAACGAATAGTTAAGAAGCACTATTTGTAAAATATAATATTTGAGAAATGCATACAGGTGATGGATGTCATGTATACCAGCACAACGTACCGATTGATATAATACTCGTATCTTAGTTATAAATATTTTCTACAATGAAAAAATGAAATTTGTAAATAAAGGAATTGAGACTATTTTTGACAATTCATAAAAATGCAAAGTAATCATCATAACAGCGTATGAATTATCCACAAACCTATAGGGTTGATGGAAATATATGATAAAATATTTATCGATTTATGATAACTGAAGAGGTTTATATTTTTAACAAAATATCGTGTAGGATATTAGGCAAGAAATTATTCGAAAATCGTGCTTTATCAAACTTAGAGCAACCACATAGGAATGCCTCTTTTGTACAGTAGTAAAGCAAGTCTTAATTGGAACACAAAATATAATTTCAATGTATATTTTAAATAAAAAGTTTTCATAAAAAAAACGACATTTATTTTCGCACATTGTATGAAAATAAACGAAAACCTCGTAGTTTATATGCTTAGCATATCACTTTTTATACAACATAACATATTAATCGTGAAGTGTAACTGATAACTTGCTGAAAATATATATAATATCTTCATTAATTCTTATTCAATATTCTTCAAATAAAGTACGTGTTCAATAAGACTTCTCCAAACAAACAATATACCGAAAAATTTAAAATATCGCAGTTATTCAAATTCAAAGATCGGTACATTCGTATAAGGTTTTCTCTATCAGTCTCTAATTGGTTTATAACACAAACTTTTATTGATGAAATAATTACAATTGATATACTGTATAAGATATAATTTTGATGTAAAACATAAAAACACTCATAACTTATTGTGCAAAAGAAAACGAACGTATTTTTAACATTCTAATAACCTTAAACAAATATTTGAAAAAAATATTTAAACCAATTAAACTTCTTTTCTTCTAAAGTCAGCTCTATGAGATGACCCAGATATGTTATTGGAGCTTTTCTTAACCGTTTGATATATACTTTTGTACAATTTAACCGTTGATTAGATTTTATTTATTTTTAGAGGGAAAACTTTTGTAGTACGATAAATATTTTTTTAAATATAGAAATGGAGTACTTATAAATTTTTTGTCAATGACTTATAAGACGTTAATGTAGCTATTAATTTATTATATTAAAAATTACTGTATGGACATGTGTTTGAAAAAAATCATTTATTTTAATTAGATACTGAAAAACTGAATAACCAATTTTATAGCCCATGTTCAATTTTAAATAAAATATTTAAATGTAATATATTTTTTAAATATTGTATCCATACACATATATATATACATATAGTCGTATTCTACACGGCTAGACATATAGTATGATAAGGTTGATATTGCAGATGTATCTTTTTAGCGTTGAATGTTTGTTCGTTGTGATAGCGCAGAAAGTCAATACGAATAAAATGCTCGCGAGAGTGCGCCTCGCGCATGCGCAATCATCCACCAAATTCTTCTCAACATGGTACTTATAACATATACCTTTGATTTTTAAGCGTAAACCTAACTAAATTTTAGTTAATTAGATATGTAAATCTCAAACATCAATATTTCTTATTGTATCGATATCCGCCAAATACTAATCATGTTACTGATATAACATAAATTTAGAAGGTTTGGTTGTCAGGCATTCGCTTATCACATGTAATGTGTAATCCATGAATATATTGAGGAAAAATATTACAATATTAATTGTATTAATTGATATTTTATGTTAGTGGACTGACATAGGTCTTAGTGTTAAACTTGTTAGATCTGATTATGTAGTATTTAGTAGTGAAAATTGTGGAACTATCTAAAATATACATTAAATAAGCATTTAAAAAAAAATGATAACACTATTTTAAATATCACTATTTCACCGAGAGTAGTCGATCGATAAGCCGGTTAATATATTATTTTCGTATATTTATAAAAATCTTTTATTATAAATATTGCAGAAATATTTTTCGATATAATTAAAATGTAGTCGAAAATTCGATTAAAAAATAAAATGAAAATGATTTTCTTTAAAGCCATAGAAAATTTTAGTAATATTCAATATATATATACAAAATATATTCGTATACAAAAACCATTCTTTTAGTATTTCAAATATTTATTTCAAGGTTTCATTTTAAAATTAAAATAAAAATATACAGTGTAGAAATCATTTTAAAAAGACATTAAAAAAATATTCTTTGGTTTATAGAATTTTGTCAACACACTATTTTACATACATTTTAAATATTTAATCATATTCCATTTAAATAATCAATTAGTTTCTTTTTAATAAACCAACAGTTACAAGTACAAACTGAAACAATGTAGAATATAAATATTTAATATCCTAAATTTTTGGCTCTTTTTTTTCATAACTCTAAGAAGAAATTTAATTAAACAAGTAGATATATATTAAATTTTATTATGGTCGACTGAAAACAAATCATTAAAAACATATATTTCTGAGGATGTTATTGTCACCTATGGAAAATTAATCGAAGCTTTCTCGTGGCGCTACAGTGCTCTCTGGCAAAAATGGTGTGAAAGTTAGATAAAAATGTTTGGTATGCTATTGGATAGGGCAGTGCGGAATGAGTGTATGAAAATATTTTAGCAAAAAGAAGCAATACCAGTGGCGACAGAAGTTTTAAGATATTTTTATAGATGGCAGAGTTTTCTTTTTTCAGTTTTCAGTAAGAGTTTTTTCCGATAATGTTTTTTGTCTATTACCATAGCGAGCTCGATTTTTTTCATAGTAATAAATGGCCTTATTTATAGACGTACGGTAATGTTAGTCTATATACCTGGTTGGATAATATGTGATCGCTTCTCCGATAAGCATGATGATGAGTTGTGTAGGGTTTTATAATCTAAAGATAGGTAATTTTGTAGCGGTTTTATAATATAATACAATCAATGAAGTGGAATTTTTAAGTTATATTAAGGTTATATGCTTCAATATAAATAGATTTAGAGTTTGTTGCTCATAATTTAGTATTCATCAACATACACCATATACTAATGATAATCTGCGACCTATTTACTAACCAAAAAAAATAAAATACAATTAATATAATATTCAGTGCTAAATTAACCATTAAACAAAGTTAGCAAGTGCTTACTATCAAGGGAAAGAGGAGCACTACAGAACTTTTTCACAGCAGAATTTATCATTTAAATTATTTAAACTTATAGCTATTTTCAAAAGTATTGTAAAATTAAGCGTTCTCTTTTATAACACATGTTTATCCTGTGAAATAATGTGGATTGTGATCATATATTGGAAGTTATATTAATTTTCAATAATTCTAGACGCATTTGAACAGCGCAAGTGACTGGTAATAGGTAAATAAATAAAAATTTCCCAGTTTAGTTGCAAATTGTCACTAGTGTTAATTACGTGTGTATTCATAACCTTATTTTTGCTTTCAAAGTCTCAAAACCTTTGAATTACAAGTGTAAAGGAGCATCAAAATTAGTTAGTGCTTAGGGCATCTAAGGGTCTTAATACGGCCCTGATAATAATACTTTAGTTTAAAATATAACGCAAAATAATAAAATAATTCTAAGTGAAGTTATTTTATTATATTTTAAATACCCGTAGGCGTATTTGTAGACAAGTTGATGATTCAATCAAATAGTAATAACATTGCTAATTTAAACGATGTAGTTTTAGCGTCGAAATCATTTTATTGTGCTAGAAAAATATAATGATAAAAAAACATCAACCGATGACGCTTAAAATATGGCCAATTCAATACCACATTACAAATATTTTTGCTATGAATACATACGCTGTACATATTTTTAATATTGTAAATGTAGTCGTCTCACATAGATAATAACCCAATCCTTAATAAGTGTATATTACTGTAACTGCATGCCGTGGTGGCTTTTATTTACACATTAGGCAATAAACGATAAAAGGAAGAATCGTATTCAACATTATGTACTATATTATTTTATTTTGAGTAATTTATATTGATATTCAAGTCATATTTTCACTCTGCTTTGATGTCTTATCAATTCAATTTTGTAGTATGATAGTATAGTATATCAATCTCTTCAATATGTTAATGAGGGTTATCTATATTATATTAAATTGTATTTTAATATTTTATATTGCAGTATTATATTTTATACTAACTTTAATAAGTATGTACATCTAAAGTAAAGTACTTTTTTGTTTTAAAATGTACTTATTAGTAAATACCTTCTCATAATAAAAGAATGTGTTTATTTTTAATATCACGATGATGCGTATCTTAAAAAAAAATATTTTCTTTATTGTTTCAATTTTTGGTTATTCTAAAAACGATAATATTTTTTTATCAAAACAATCGTGAAAAGTACATTGTTTTACAATAAAACATATTGACATATTCCTCTCAAACAACAACATTATTTCTCATTATTAAATTAGTTTTTAAAGATACTGTATGAACATGGAAAGCCATACATCAGTATTTCATATAATAAATAGATTTATGTTTTAACGTAACCGTGAGTTGGTAGCGGCCTCTTCCAATAATTGAAGGAATATAGTATATAACATTAAATTGATAAGGCATCAGATATTTACGGAAAAGGATGTAAGCAGTAATAAAACGAAACAACTGTGTTCGGGAAGGTGATACAGAATTCATATCAAATAAAATTCTTATTTATTAGAAATATCAAATAGTTTTATTGATAGTCTCTGCCGATAGAAGACATTTGAATAGAAATAATAAGTGTTTTACATGTACCGGATAATAGCTCAGTACTTATTAAATCAAGTAAAACAGTAATATTATATTATTATTTGTCGCCTTCGTTAGGCTAGTTAATAGCGCGTATGTCTAGCAAACGAGGGTCATAGGTTCAAGGCGCGTCCTGGTTCATTTTTTTCAAATCTTTATTTATTTGTATTCTACTTATAGCCAGGACATGAACCCGAACTGGTTAGCTAATAATTGATAATTATTACTCGTAATAAAACTGTCAAAACAATCTTCAGATTGTGAAATTATATTCCATAATAATTATGACTTAAATAAACATATTTTTAAGGATCATTTGTTAAAGTGATAAATTGAAAATGTGCCATCCAGTTTTTTATACTTTGAAACGATGTGAAAATGATATTGCCCTTAGCACCAAAAATACTCTTATATTGATTCTGTTTGCGAAAACACACACCAAAAACATAGTGCTTATACACCCCGGCAATATTTTAAATCTTGACAGCAAGATATCTACGTTAAATAACCGTTTACGTTTTTACAACCTAGTATTTATACTAATATATTATTACGGTAGAAAGGCCGTATTGTGGTAAGCTTAATACAATATATCATGTTGATACAGCATTTTATACAAGCGTTCAATGATTCGTAAAATTGGACTACGGCAGCGTTATTTTGTGCCTTTTACTATTCGTACTTTCAATTGAGCATCGACATCGATGAGGACATAAAATATATTTAGTTTTGTGTGAATTATTTTAAACATCACTAATAATGTAACGTTGGGCGTTTATAGAAAAGAAAATTACCACAGTAATTATTATACGAAAGACATCTGAAAATCGCGAATTATTGAAATTCATTTTTAAAAATATTTGTAAATACTACATTATCTGAAAACTAATATTTTTAGTTTATCTGATTGTAAATGTGAGTATCCTAAAAAATTCAGTAGATATATTGTTAATCAATTATTTAGTTAGTAATACTATAATAAATTTAAAATATGCAATAGAAGAGATTAGTGTCACAATTACCTATATTATAGATTGACATATATTTTTTCTTTATATTTAAGACAAGCTATATCTCCGATTAAAAGATATCAATGTAACTTAAGAAGAACGGCAAATATTCTCAGTTAATCAAGTAAACAAATGCTTCAGTAAATGCAATAAAATTACGAAATACGAACACAAAAAAAAGTTTGTAACGTTATTATAGCACTGATAAAAAATTGAAACATTACTTTTTTCACAAAATTGTGGATGACCGATAATATAATATTTTTAAAAGACTTCCTTGGCTAAAACTTTTATTAAACTCTCAAAAATCTGATTAATTTATCTATTTTAAAAGTTATGAGCATTAAAGTAATTCCGTTTCATGATTTGATTATGTTACATTTTTTTATTAAACCATGTCTGATCCGAAACGAAAAATATGAATCTCCACAATATGATGATTGTTTTGACAGTTATTTTTTAAGAGTAATAATCGTAAATTATTAGCTCAACTATTTCGGGTTCGTGTCCTGTCTACAATACAAATGAATAAACATCTGTAAAATTTACGATCACTCGTGATCCTCAGCTGGTGAGTCGGATGCCACTCCACTATCTACTCAACCACGAGGGCGACATTTTAGCAAAACATAAACTGATTTCCACAACTGTTTTACAAACAGTTCTCTTTCAGCTGAAAATAAAAACTTCTACATTTTATTATATGAATATTTTTTATCCCACTATACAGCCATTCAGTCTATTATATATATATATATATATGTTTCTCGTATTAACGACAAACATTCTGATAGTTATAGTTAAATAAATGAATACTTATGACGCTTAATAATTATATTTAATTTAATATTTTTACAACATATTTAAAACTTGCTTAAATTCCTAATATCCATATATTTTTGTAAATCACATATTGTTGTATGAATCACAAAATAAATTGATATTAAATTACTCTAAATAAAAAAAATGTTGTTAGTTTTTTTTTAATTTTTACAATATATGATATATTGTATTTATATTAATAAAAACTGTTGTTTTATTTCCACCGTTTAAAATATTCTTACTATATACAATAAATTGACCGGTTTTCAAATTATTTTAATTTTGCTTCTTTTTATTCAAAGTAAA
The DNA here is from genome assembly GCA_036584705.1 of Rhyacophila sp. 25_7. Classification (NCBI taxonomy): domain Eukaryota; kingdom Metazoa; phylum Arthropoda; class Insecta; order Trichoptera; family Rhyacophilidae; genus Rhyacophila; species Rhyacophila sp. 25_7. The sequence goes on from JAPMAE010003688.1 coordinate 10,295, forward strand.
CTATTATGGTCAGTTTTCATTATGATACACCCTCATAAAATTAACAAAGAAACTCATAGTATAAAGTCCCAGTGTTTATGAGATAAGTCTAAAAATGGTTTCGAAATGGGATTCATGTAAGTTTGCATGCATCCGTATGATGAAAATATTTGCTTGTTAGGTCTGTACAATAAATACACAAAAATAAAGATTTTTCCTTCAAATTAATTTTGTTGGAAATATAAGAATGTTTACCGAAAGCACAAAAATACTCTGAGCTAAGCAACCCCAACTTATGTAGTCTGTATGCGAGTATTTCAAATAATAAATGAGCAAAAGAAGGCGATCGCCTTTTATAAAGAAATTTTACGGGAGAAGAAAGCTTTATCCCACGAGACTTCACCGATTGACTTTTTCAAATCTTTTTCTCGACTAAAATATTGTGTGCGTTCAAGTTAAATTATTTATATATTTTTCATAAAAAAGTAAAACAATTTAAACGTAATTGTTACATATTCCTTGATTTGAGTAATAAAACGACGTCTTTCTTTGACTATTGATATTAAAACTTTCGACGAATTACGAAGTATTACTTACTATATTATAATTATTTTCACTAGTATTTTTGTACGTTAATATTTTATTGATCCTGTTGTGTTTTGAATGATACTATTCTAAACTTTGTATGGTAATCTTTGAAAATTGCCAACTATTTAAAAAAAAAATATTAAAAAAAAATTACTATGAAAACAATAATGTGTTATATTAGAAATTGTTTAATTTATCAATTCAATAAACACAGAATTGCTTTGTTTATTCAAAAAATGCTTTGTATATTTGAATCAAACAAATTCAATCCAAACATATAAAACTATGTGATACATAATAAGTTAATATTTAAAACTGTTTTTATATAATGAAACTATATTTCTCAAACCTCGATAGTAGTAAACCCTGGATTTGTTGAGGCCGCTCATTTGTAATGAACGCATGTGGTCAATAAACTGTACGACTTACCTGAAAAGAAAGAAAAATAAAATTAGACACATAAAATAGTAACTTGTAATGTTCATATAAAGTTGTATATTATTTACTTTTGCACGCTATATGTATTTGGTTAAAAGTCATTTTTCAAGGATAATTATTCTCGTTTATTTTGTTGTTTTAAAACTTTGGACTGTTTATGATACACTGAAAATATCTCACAAGTACACAAAACTACCGTTCAAGAAAACGGCGAAATTTTTGGGTATAGTTATTTATGCAAAATGTTATAACTAAATTATACATAGCTTAACATATAATAGAAAACTTTTCGACAAATACGAGATTTTATTTTCAATTAGATTTATTGAGCCTCGAATTGTTGTTGTAATTTGAAAAGTTTCATATTAAATGTTGAAAATGTTATTACTTATACATAACTATTATTATAATATCCAAAATTCACACATACAAGAATAAATGGAACACATATGACTACAAATCACTGACTATCACTTCCGTTTTTAAGAGTGACACTTCGTAATACCCATTTAAATTCATGTCCGGATTTTAATTGGTTTACCGATAACACATACTTGTATTGTAAGTAAAGGATTATAACATCCGCTGTAATTTGTCTATTATTTATAAAAAGAAATACTTGCCATAATTGAAATATTGAACAAACGAATTAAAATTATATGTATGTTTGTTAAAACACTACATTTCAAAGTGATAGATTTCAATGCCGATCTTCCAATTATAAAATTAGTAGCAGATAGAATTTTAAGATTTACTTCTCTATGTATATTCTTTAAAAAATTTAAACACTTTTCAAGTTATTTTGCGCGACTTGAAAGGGACTGTAATTATACAAACTTATCGAAATAAAAAAAAAAACAATTGTGTTTCTAAATCAATAGTGAAAGGATATACAGCAAACTACTGTTTTGATTTCGATTGAAAGTGACACATAATTTTTGCCAGAAAGTGTTAAAAGTCATTCATAAACAACGTGACGCTCTTAAGAGTGAGGGAGGGGTAACCACCGATGTCTATATGGCATTAAATGGTAGACGGTGGGCTAATTTTTATTGTTACGTAACACATTTCTCTCTCGAAAATTGAATAGTACTTGATTCTAAATTTCATTCCTATTTAATGTAGAAAGTTACATGACCTTTGAACGGATGGTTCAGAGAGTCAAGCTGAATATCTACATGGTGTTACATGAAAAAGGAGGGTAAACATGTAAGAAAAGACGTTTCGTGGTTTATGCACGACACCTTACCATATCAGAAAATGAAAAAATTTTCTCTCGAAAACTCAACAAAAAAAGTGTCAAGTTTTTATGGAAAGATACCTTTCTTGTATTATCGTTTATGAAATTGATTGAGCATATCTTTTAAATGTCAAGTAGAAATATTTGATCGGTTATATTGATAGTCGATATACTCGTAATTTTAAAAGTATTTTCCTTTCATGACCTATAGAAAGCTTTTAGTGTACACGATAAGTAACAAATGATTCGCCACGCAACAAATCATGATATGAACCATATTAAATATCTTTGAACTTAAAAATGACAATAAATATTGTTTTCAAAGACTACAGTTTGTTAATAATATAATTTATATCGCCAATTCTCATAATGTATCTCATGAACATTCGGTGCGGAATACTGCCAATGGAGGCCGTATAATTTGATAATATCCATTTTAATGTACCACAGCTATCATTTTACTTACTATCTGCTGGATAACAAACACTATGGCGATAGTCAATAACTTATATATACGTACACGACTACGCAATAGTGACTCTGAATAGGTGAGTAATAAATCTAAATAAATCTAAATTAAATAAATTATGTAATAAATCTCTTTTTCTTTTAACCATATCCACTCCGAAACAGAGCATATAGATC
>JAPMAE010003692.1:0-15041 GCA_036584705.1 Rhyacophila sp. 25_7
CAAGTAGCCTACACAGTTATTCATTTTTGCACAAGACGGAAAAAACTAAAAATATTGTGTATACTAAAGCACTTGAATAAAATACTATTTACAGAATTAGGAATGAACTTTCTTTGACTGGCGTAGCAACGCATGCCGGGTTTCAGCTAGTATTCAATAAAATAATAATTTCATAGTCGATATCGTCAAAATTGACTGTTTTTGATCCATTTTAGTTAATTTTGGGGATTTATACATACATATTTGACGAATTTATTGTTTAACCATTTTATAAAAGTAAATATGTCAACTCTCCAAAATATATTGAATATTAAGTTGGTATATTTCATCAGTTTTTACGTTTTATACAGTTTTCTTAAAAAATCAATAATTATTTCATAATTACGCTAACCCCAAAATGTTCATATTCCGTATTCTTTCATTGTTACTTGTATGTCAAAAATTATTTTACAGTCTTTATTATTTCGTTAAAAAATAATGAAAAATAGATTTTTCTGTTGTACAAAAATAACTATTTTTTATTAAAACAAATGTTGTTTCAGTTTAAAAAAACTCTTAACATTGCATATTAAAACTACAAAAACATGTTCATCAATTAAATTCCATATTGTTCGTATTATAAGTGAAACAAAATCAATTAAGCATTCACGCAATTTCAACGGAAGGATATTAACGATGCATATTTATTTCATGTCACTTTTAAATGTATTTTAAAATGTATCTACAGAATCCATGACCACTATACCAATCAATAAACATAAAGCTTTAAGCTAAAACAATGTTATTAGTTTGTCGAAAGTGAGCGATATCCTATTTTTTTTACATCATATGTATGCTATATTCAGATATTACTTAGTGGTTTCAACAATTACTACAACTTAACTAATGTTTGAAAAATTAATTAAACCCATACCAACGAAGTATTTTAAAGCTCTTATCTTAATGTCTGATGACTAAAAGTACCAATGCTTAAAATCTTTTCATTGTACTTCATTTAAACATGAAAACAATGTTCTTTTTATATTTTTTATAACAAAATGAATAATTTTAAAAAATTGAAAAGATTTATGTTACATAAACATTTCACACTTGAATTCATCATATAATGTATGAAGGTAGCTTAAATGGTTTAGTTGTCTGAGATCAAAAAAAATTTCAAATATTTGTTTTATATTTTTAGCCAGAATATGGATATAAAATAATTAATCTAATAAAAACGACTGTATCTCTTAAAAAACAACTGTATAAAAACATCGACGTTTTGAGATTATTAACATTTAGAGTAGATAAAGAATTATTAGAAAAAAATATAAATTCATATATATCTTTAAAATATAATAAATTATTGTGTGTTTAATTCTAAGGCAAATTACAGTGCATTCTTTACCCCAAATTCCATTCTGATCTTATTAGTAGAAATATCTATTATTTTTATGTACCGCAAAAACGTAAATTAAAACATATGTTAGTTTTTGGCCTTCAATCGAATATTTAAAACTACAAATATTTGTTTTTATTATAAATATTTTCTAATTTATAATTTAATGTAAAAATTTGAGCATTCACATATTGAATTTAAGCGTCAGTAACTTTGGTACATGAGTTATTAAAGGATATAAAAAGCTTTTGAAATTATTTTCAAAAGCTCAGCTATATATATATGTATATTGCAAAATATATATGTGTAGTGAATCTGCATTATCATTAATTGATGCATTTTATAAATAATGCACTTTCATAAAGCATGCGTGAAATAAATTTTGCTAAACATTAACCGCAAATGGGCTTTCCGATGTTAAGAGAACTTATTGATTTCCGCCAATGAGTAATACTTTTTATTAATAAATAAAGCAATACCACCAAACAATAGTTTTATAATTAAAATTGTATTAAATTAAAAATATCCATATTTTACATCTAGATAGAGATTTCCGATTGATTTTTTTAATACTTAAAAAACTCAAACTAAATATTACTTATAATATGCACAGATAAGTATGATTCACATTTCAGCGATACCATTAATAACCGTTTAATGAAATTTATTTTTTGTTTCACAAACAAGTCACAATAATTTATTATTAATGAATGGTATTTTAATACATTACAACATTAGGATTATTAAGTTATTTTCCTAATAATTTATCTGACTTCATGACCTTGAAAGTTTATTCTGCTTTAGTTCTTTAATCAATACAAAATAATATTATCGATTTTTAATGCAAATTTATATTATATTTGTTTTGGTTTAAATAAACGCTTTAATCTTTACTACTGTGATAATATTATAAATAATAATATAAATAATAATAATATTATAATATAATAATATTTACAAATAATCTTTGATAAAATAATTTTGTGAAAAATAAATTCAGATAAGAAAATATTGTTAAAAGTAAATGTATTTTGAATTAAAAAAACAAAACAAAACTATTTTATTATTCTTAAAATGTATACATGCCACTATTTACATTACGGTTAATTAATAAAAAAATTATAAATAATTTTTATGCTAGCTTTCAATTTCAACACTGTTTTTCAACTCCGACAAGTAATAGTTGTCAGTTATCACCTCAACCAATTTTAACCCTAACTCTAAATGCACATGTAAAAACATGTGCATTTTTGACCAATTACATTATTTCAACTCGCAACCATCGACTCATTAGTTGGATGCACTATCTACTCACCTACGAGAGCGACGACATGTTTAATATACTAATCTAATAAAATGTTTAATAATACAGTTCAATACGGGCCAAAAGGCTTAAAGTGGTAAATATTATTTATAAATAAATATAACAACAGAAGTTCTAACATTAAAAGTTTATATGATTGCTTATTTACTGTCTATACTGCCCAATAGAGCCGAGAATATAATTCTCACTCACAACGGCTTAAAAATAGATATAACATTAAAAATATTTATATTTTTCATAAAAAATGTTAAATATAAATATTTAATTGACTACTTTTTAAAGCGCTAACTCTAGCTTCTGTCTGCTAGGTTGGAAGCCAATAAGATAAAATATAATAATAGTTATAAACATATATTAAGTTGTATAAAAATATAACTGGAATAATCATTTAAGCTAATATTATATCAATCAAACATCAAAATGCATTGAATACTGTTACAACTCAATCAGTTTGTATAGATTTAAATGTATTCAGTATACAATATTTATCATATGAAGTGAAATTGCGACAGTTTTTTCTTGAATAAAATCACTTAAATGACGTTCCAAGTCTAGTCACGTATTGACTCTTTCACAATGATGAAAATGCAATATTTTTTTTCCAGAACCTGGCTGACTTGCATTGATATTTATAATATTTAATATAAATCGTTTTGCTATTACACAGCGCTTATAATATTATATAAAACAGCTTTATAATACAAGGGTTTTTTTATAAATTCATTAATATTTACTGCTACAAAATTAAAAGGTGGTTCACAATTAACAATATTTTTGCTTCAATTATGTATATTTAATAACAGTTAGTTTCAGCAGTAATAATTATTGCTTATCGTTCAACAAGCGACAATATATCGTTACCCACAAGCTATAATTTTTTTAGGAGACACATAAAATTGTATAGAATGTTATATGTGATAAAATTATAAATAATTTCTTCTGTATTTTGAATATAATTGTCATTTATAAAAATATTTTGTACAAAAATTCCTAAATATTGTGATTAGAATTAACAATTTGACATAAATCAACAAAAATATGATTTTGACCAAAATGAAGATTACGACATATTGCTATTTGTAAAACATTATGCTCTAAAACGAAGTCCATCGAATATTATTATGTGATTTATTCTGATAATAGTATATAAGTTTCATCTTCTTCTTCTGAAACCGTGTCATGCTGTTTATCCAGTACGAGTGGGCAGCACGTGTTGTTCCCATGAGACCTTATTGCTGGTCAGTCTACTTGCCAGTCCAGTTGGCACTCAACCCGTCGGCCACTCCAGTATAAGATAGGTGAATAACGCAACTCGAGATATGAAAATATTAAGTTTAAACAACTGGAAAGTGAGATATAAAGACAAAAAGGCCTAGAAGGAGATTTTGCAGTCAATCATGGACATGAATGTTAATAATAATTATGTATTTTCCAATATTTTAAAATCATAACAGAATGATCAAAGTTAGCTTTACTTAAACATTTTCCGTAAGATAAAACTGATTTTCAATTTATTTTAAAAATCGACCGAGTTTATGCAAAAGGAATTAACCCTCACAGAACAAATTTTACAGGAAGCACAAAAAAAGTTTTTTAATGATTTTTTAATCAAAGTCACATTAACACAAACATAAAGTACATGACGACCAATTAATTGGTGTTTTATTTTCCTGATATATCAGAACAACCAAGAAAGTTATTAAAGGCAAATCATTAAAATTTAGATTTAATGGTTTTTGCTTTCCACATAAATATTTATTATTTATTTTCAAACTGTAGAGCTAAATTTCGATAGTAATTCGGAATCTTTGGCTTAATTCCTTTTGACAGAAGTACATTGTGATTTTCAAATGAAGCACCTTTCAAAAAATTTAGGATTAAGCACTTTTGCCTAAACAGATATAGTCGATATGTTTGTAGGAATATGTATAAAACTATGTTATTGTTTTAATATAATAGGTTTTCATCAAGGATTGACAGTATAAAAAGTTAATCATATTTAAAATAGATTTGACAATGAAAAATTATAGTTTAGCCCAAATAAAGATTTAAATATGGCAGGTTATTAGGCAGCACAACTAATATTGAGTGAATTCGAAAACTAAATACCATAATTTTAATAAAAACAAAGAAGTTCAGTTTAGTGCTTGAACCACCTTTTGTTAACGTTTATATAATTGCAAGTGGCTCTAAACAATGGGCAATTAACGCGCTTTTGCAATTATGCCCGCTTATTTCACTCTAAATGGATAAAACTGTAAGAAACAGACACAACTTCTCTAAGCTGAACAAAACGCTCACTTAGTACGAGTAGTTAGTTATCTACACAGCAATTTATTTAATACAATAAATTCAGTCAGATTTTTCACTGTACTAGAATTTTATATAGTAAAACTTAACAGTAATGCATGGTTTTTGTGTAGCGTATGAAATCCAGTAAATTTAGTATGATGGGCACCTAATACGGTGTTGATAAATTTATATAGGTTTAACGAACATACGCTTAAATAATAAATAATGATTTGCGTTATAATTTACAAGTTTTGAACCAATGTTAGGCAAAAGGACAGTTAAAATGTTGAAGACTTGAACTTCTTTTTTTCTTGTATTGCTTATATTGTAAAACTTTTTTATCTCACAATATACTACAGCTAAAAAAATAATTTGTTTATGAAAATTATTTTATTTTTTGAGTCCATTGCGTGCATTATTTTTAATAAAATAATAATACATGAAATCAAATATGAACATTTGTTTCTCAATACACATAATTTATAGAAGTAATCTAGGAAAACTTTAGGTTTTAAAATGCAATTATATTTATATACCTAACTCAAATGTGTTTATTAATATATTATCAAGATATTATATGAACGAGACATTGCATGTACGACATACTTGGCGCTTATTTTCTATTCTCGTATATGCTTCGATTATTGTACATGCTTGTACGTTAATTTCAACTTATTTACATAAAATAATTAGTTAAATGATTACAACATAATATTTAAGAATAACTTTGACCTTTTTAAGAAAACATTTTGCTTACGAAATACCTTAAAATGTCATATTTGCTTATGATACAATATTATATTACGGTAATCAAACCAATTTTATAGTATAGAAAGAAAGAGATTAAGTATTTTTTGTATAAAGCAGTAATTTAATATCATTATAATATACTTATTAATTCAAGTCTTGCAAATAACATTTTTTTATTGTTATAATAAAAAGATTACAATTTTTTCATTTGAAATTATACCCATTCTATGTGGTAAAAATATGCTTATGGTAATATTTGTTATTGAGTACGAATAAAGATTAAATTAAATTTATTTATAATTATTTATAGATTAATTTTATTAAATTAAAGATTAAAGAGTACAAGTGTTGAAGTCTAGTACAGTAAATATTAAAATCTTCGTATTTTTTCAATTGAATTATACATAAATATTATATCCACATTCTCTTTGTAACTAACTAAAAATATTTTCACAATAAGAAAGCTATTTAGTTTATATTTACGAGTTCAAATATTTAGGTTTATGTCCTAGCTATAAATATTTTTTTTAAAAAATCCAGCTACAAGATCAAGCCGAACTTTCCGATAAATCACCGTGTTAGACATATTTTATTCTCTTAATTAATTAAACCTTTACTTTACAATCTGACCTTGTTTAGTTAATACAATAAATATTATCTACACTTTGTTAAAGCGTCTCATTCCAAGTCCCATATATTGTTTCTTTATGCTCCGTATTGTCAATTCGCGACCACAATACGAGTACGGTCACACTGCTAAGTGAACAAGCTTAATCTATAATTATTTCTCCTTATTACTTTGCATTTAATTCAACGTATATCACGGCCTATTAGCATAAGGCCATTACTCCCCAGTCGAGATCCAATTAAGCCCCGTCGTGTAGGCCATTCAGGTAGCAAATAACTTTTGCACCTTTCTTGTTCCCCATTATTTGTTCACTGGACCCCCTTTGGTGACCACTGGCAGATATCATTTTGTTCGGTTGTTTAGAGCAAGCTTAGTGTAAATAAATATATAAGAAATAATTGTAATCATTGTAATTTAGCTTATTATATAAAAGTATATTTTCACTGTGAGTTTATTGCTAAACCCTTAAATGTTCAATGAATAATAATATTTAAAAACCAGTAAAAAAGTTCTACTGTAAAATAATTTAGTTTTATCGTTATTTTAAGAAGTGTCTTTTTAATTATTTTGTTGCGTCATTATTGCTACTAACAACACTCATTTGCTGTAGTATGTCAAGAAATTTTCCAAAAAATAAAGATTGTACTGACTGAATTGCATTGATTGAATACAAATCTAAGAAAAGAATCCAAATCAAAGCTTTTTTCAGAGTCAATGTTTTGCAAATAAAATAATAAGTTTATTTTATTTCTCGTAATAAGCTACTGACTCGTTCATCTTTTTAGATATATTTATTGATATGATAATATAGGATATTTGACCAATGCTAGCGAATTAAAATCCATAATCTTTTATAGAGAAGATTTGTCAAGAAGATTTTATAGATATATTTTTTCTATATATTCTTTTAGTGTATTGTTTGCATAAATCTCTATCTTTGGCTATTCTTGCGTCTTTTCATGTAATACCGGCTAACCGTAACTCGATCAAATTCACCTAACGACTCTTATTCAACCCATAATAAATAGTAAATCGGGTGAAAAGAGAGGAAGGTATTGTCAAAATACTATTTAATCATTTGTAGCACATGGTCTTCTTACGTCAAACATCATATATTTTCTTTGGATATGATGAAGGGTTGAATTGTCCGAACTTTCATTATTTGCGTTTTAGGTATAGTCATATCATCGCAGTCTTAGTATTTGATATAGACATCTATCTTCAAAACACAGCTTACGATTGTTTAGATTTTTTTTATGTAAAACCATTCGTTTTCATGAATCAGCACTATAAGTATGCAAGTGTTATATAGATAATGATTAGTTTTATTTGATAACAATTGTTCATTTTAGACATTTTACATGGTGCTAAAGCTTGCACCAACTCAATAAATTTCATGATAACGAACTCTGCAAAGTGCCTTCATCCTTGATGCACATCCCAAAGTATTTGAAACTTTACCTAAATTTTCGTGAAAATAAAACGTAGTAATTATGCAAGACATACAACAAAAAAAAATCAGAACAATATGATGTCCCTGCAATATGCAAACAATATTATTTGTTAAAAGCACCTATTAAAATTTATCTATATTTCTCATTATGGGGTACTAAATTAATTGTTACATTCCTTAAAACTCAAATATTACACAATTCTACTATAATATTTTCGTGTCTCTCTTTAAATAGAAACATCGCCTTATAATTGAGGTAATACTAATAATGTAATTATTGACATCAGGAAATCATATTAAATGAATTCTTAGCATAGCTGAAGTGTTCAAAACGTTATTGAAATCAAAAATATTTTTCACATATTTTCACTTTTTAGTCAGATTAGTGAAGAATGCTGAATACGCGGTTATCTCATAAAATCCATAATTGGCGATAATTGCGATTTTACTGTGATGAATGCAACGCGTTCCGATCCGCATATTGGTGCAGACATGCGGCAAAACGATGGTTGACATACAACCTTACTTTACTGACAGTTTGCCAATAGCCACCGCTGTTTTACAAAATAAATTCATTTTAAATTGTGCTCTGTACAAAGGTGTCCACTTTTTTGTGTCGTCGGCATTGGCGTACATAATTTTAATAGTTTAATATAGAATTATCCATTATTATATTATTCTTAAACAAAATATTTTTTCAACTAGTACGCACAACATTAATCTCTAAAAACATTACAAACATTAGGTATTTGTCATACGAATTACTTTGATCTCTGCAAATATTGTTATACTTAAATCTGCATTATATATTATAAATACATACTTGAGAGCGGATCTCTTGTTTGGGCCCAACAGCAGCTAAAATCAATCCTCACAGTAGAGAATATTCAAAATAATAAAAACTAAATCTTCTGTATCTGAGGGTGTATAGTTACTATTCGCGGTATTGCTCAACTGATTTTTTCTAAAGTAAGCTTAGTTATTATAGTTTAAGATTTAGAAGGAATTTTTATGCGGCCGTGTTTTTTACATGTATCACATGCACCGTGCCGATAAAAATTCTGTTATTTTTACTGATATTAACGTCAATGTGCCCAAAAATTGTCTGAGAAATTGAAAACATCAGTTTTTGTGATACTACAGTGTAGAACTTGCTTACTTGTAGTTATGATGACACGAAAATCAATGACTATATTTAATAAAATCATCTCGACTATTGATGTCTTTCACTTGAGTGATGGCAAGTTAAATCAAATTTGTTCTTTGAATTATTGAGTAAAAAAATCTAAAATTAAGCTCAATTGGTAGACTTTCTTGAATATAATTATATTTTGTGTTTTTCAATTTTTGTGTATCTTTTGATCTATTATTTGTTTATCCACATATTATAAATACGTTAAACCAATAATTTTTTTATCAATAATAAGTAAAAAACACTGAAGTAAAACATGAATTAATTAGTGAGATTAACAATATTCTAAGATAATTTAAAAATTACTCAATACAAGATAAATAAAAGTATAAAATAAATTTAAAAAAAAACAAAAAAAAAGCAGAATAGAAAACTTTTTAAAAATTCACATTAAAAGTAATGTTTATTTTGAATAAACCAATTTATTCTTTGTTTATATCAAATTATTTTTTAAAATATAGTATTTGTTAGACATATCTATATATTTAAAAAAAAAATATTCTGATTTTAATCACTTTCAGATAATTCACAATCAGACTTTAAATTCGTGAAAACATACATTTTCTCATATATACCAGAATTAAAAATTATTTGCACTATGTAGAATCATGATGATTTTTTAAAATAACTTATAAGTTCTATGCTCTTTGTTTTGTCATTACATATAAATAACTACAATGCTCACGAACAAATTACTGTCAACTGGTATATTTTTTATTATTTGTTGGTTATCTTGAAATGAAACAAACAACCGACGCACCGCTACTGTGTTCAGTTACGGCAATGGTTTACACAGATCGCCACCAATTACGGCGCTACATTGTGCACTTTGTGAGATCAATGCATCTTTTGAAACAACGACTTATTGGGCGTTTGATCTCGTTTATACGCCGCAACTGCATTTTGCACCGCACTGATTTGCACACTATTAAAATAAACACTTGTCATTAGGATGGTTAAATAAGAAAAAGATCCTTAAGTCTAAATGTAATAATGAAATCAAAGTGGCAAAGGATTTTTGAAAATATCTGAACTAAACGTAATCCTTACATTTACATAATTATTATATGCATACATTTTTATTTATCAATGATTGCTGATCAATAACTAAGTAAAACATGCAAAAAAATTCAAAGAATTTAAAAAGAGAACAAAATATATATTTTATCGTATTTTTGCCATTTATTTTGAATATTTAATAGTATTTAATAATATATTTACGAACTATGGATTATCTAGTACTTAACTATGGATTACTAGTACTTTGTAATAAAAATTCTGTAAAAAATAACGTTTATGATTAATTACAAATCGTTTTGTTACAAGTCATTAGTTTATACCGCGTATAACGCATTGAGACAACCGCTCAGACTAGCTCTAAACCCATGTTATCACGTCTTGTCTTTTATTTGACGCATAAATAAATCATAGAGAAATTCAATATTGCTTTACTCTGTCAAGGTATATTTTATAAATTTAATCCACTTTATTTTAAATCAATCCTTGTTGGAAATATAATATATTTAAACATTAAAAGAGTTTTATATGGTTATTTCTTCAAATATTATATAACGATGAAAACCGCTTTCATGTGTTACAATATTTTTTAACTTTGAGTTGAAAATATGGTTTTACATTTGACTACTGTGTTAAGATCGTAGTCTTAACACAGTATTTACCGCTAGTTTTATTTTATTTAATCCTTTCTAAAATTATTGTATATATAAATATACATTCGTTTCATTATTTTGTTATCTCTTTAGAATATTGTAACAGAGAAAATATCATTCTCGTACATTCAACTTACGAATCGAGAGTTGTAGGCTTAAATTCAATTTAAACTGTTTAAATTATAAGTTGCGCCAGTTTTTTCATGCGCATTTGATACCAGTACATGCACCAAATTGGTTGAGCTAAATAACGGAGAATTATTACTCCTAAAATAATCTGTGAAATAAATTTTTACATTGTAGAGTTCATATGATCCATTCCTGAGCGGATATGATTGAAAGAAAAATAATAGATTTAATGAAATCGACCTCATTTTCTATTTTGAAAAAATATTCTGTGATGAAAATTAAAAGTTTAAAAATTCTCTGCTATTATTTTGATATTTTAATTAATTTAAGATTGAAGGTTATACATTGTTCAAATCATAAATTATATTTGTATATATGTAATTCATATGCATTTAAAAAATCAACTTTTAACGATACTGTCATTAACTGTGTTTATTTGTTGTCTTTTTTTCGCAAAAACCACTGTTGCTGTAACATTGTCCTACTAGGCGCAAATTGTGTTAATTAACAATAAAAACTGGCGTCCATAAAAGATTATTATGGGCTCGTGCGACACTCCTTACCCTCTCCTCAAATAGCATTTCCTCTTGCTATCTGTGCACATTTCGAGCATACAGTTTCGCAACCATTGATTTCATTGCGTTCAATAGAATTCCGAAGCGTTTCAAAACACACGCACTCGTTTATAAGATTGAAACTGGACAAAAAACAGGCGATTGTCAATCATGGTAAAGAGCACAGTATCCTTTGTATATGTGTATAAATATATTTCGAAATATTTGAGAATTTTCTAACGATGTGTATGCGTTCATACTTACTAGTGAAACGCAACTGCTAGAAATATTTTTATGACGCATACTCTAGACCACATTGTCTTTTGAATGACTATTTTTTGCATCCATTATGTCGCAAAATACACGTACTTGCATATTGTAAATATGAGAACTGCAAAAATATACCATTTCAAATATTGTATTTATATTATGTCAATAACTATAGAGTATGTCAAAACCGATTTAGCAGTATGAGGAATTATACAAAAAGTAATGGGGGCACATAAAGAAAAAAATAGTTTTGTTTTTGAAATTAGCAGTACATGTTATCATTTATAATTATTAAGTTTGGAAAATAATGTCATCAAAATGGCGCCCGTTAACAGCAATACTCTGTTGGAGACAGTTTTATACTGCTCGTTCACATATGCATATATACGAGTATATTTATATACAGGTTCCTTAGGTGTGCGAAGGCGATGTTTAAACACTTTGTATCTTTTCTTAGTGTGTCAGCAGTTTCTTTCACTGCCTAACTCAGAACAGAATTGTATAGGCATTAGGAGTGGCATTATTGCACGTAATGTTCTTTGGGTCATGATCACAGATTGGTTGTTTTCAAAATACGTAGACACTGCAAATCCCTGATGTGCTTCAGTTTAAATCATGTTGGCTACTGAAATCAGGTTTCCGGTAGAACAGAAGAAAACCGCATGCATCTGCTTCCTCCTACTACCACCCGAGCTTTGACCTCTTCTTACTAGTTACTCGGTTCTAACACAAAAATAACACAGCGTTTTTTATACATTTATGATGATGATACGTTTTTCCGATACATCAAAGACAATATATGACTGCATAAACTGCTCCTAAGATTTCTCTCTGTCTAGTTATCTAATTATTTACACACAGCTTTTTTGCATCTCTTGTCGTGTTATTCTTCCGTTTTATTCAACGTTTACTCTTACACAAGACTTAGTAAAGTTTGTTTAAATTTGTTATTAAAATATCTGTGTGTAGTCTGATAGAGAAATAATAAAAAGCAATCCAAGTATCTAACATTAAGAGAGTCTAATGCATAATTGTGTCAGTTTAAAAATAGTCAAAATTTCACAATTGTAGTAATTTTGAGCTACTCAAAAAACTTACACCTAACAAATGATATAAAACGTATTGAAGCAAAGAGACTCGCTTAGATTGGTCACGTTGTTGGTTGTTCAAAAATGTACTAATAATTTTATTTTTACGTAAACCACTTCATTTTTACGTCAACCATAAAATTTGTAAATCACTTGAGATTCTCCGACAATATTTGTAATAATTAATTTTATCATACTAATGACGCACCTAATAAACATAATTACAAACATTAATTGTTTTCGTTAAATTTCCAAGCCTACTTCTTTCGTATGAAGTCAGCTTTCTCATCATTAAAACATTCATTTGCTATACTCTCTGTTCTATGCAATCAACTGGCAGCACACCAATTAAATATTTTTTCTTAACACATTCTACGATACTGATAATAATCATCAAACATATACTTATTTCTTCTTTAAAATCTGTTGCCACTTTTATATGGTAATTCTTATATTGTTGACAATAAAAGCAACTTTTGTTTTCAAAAACTGCATTGTTTATTTCTAGATACATTTTTAATTCATTCAGAGATATAACCAATTGTACTTTTGTGCTCTCCTTATGCTTTTTGCGTCTTTTGTGATGTAATTCGCACATTTTGTTTGGAGATTGTCTAGGTGCCGAGCGCTTTCTAGATAAAAAAAAATATATATAATTGACTTATATTTATTGCATTTAACCATCATACCTTCAAAATTTTAATTTTAATATATTATGTGTTTAATTTTCAATAATCAAAACATTATTAAATATGCAAAATCTTTTGTTGGTGTGTTTTTTATTTTTGTTAACAGTTGCATGGTCTTTTTGGTACACACTAATGCAGTAAAATGTATAAGTTTACTATTTTCATTTATATTGTTTTTCTAAATTTTTATGTTCTCGTATTAGTTACAGTCAGCATCTATTTTTAAGAAATTTAATTTTGAGAGGCTTTTAGATAGATTTTTGACAAAATAGAATTTTGACAGTAGTGCTGAAAAACAACTATATTCACAATATATAAATTTTGTATTTATTACCGAACAGTTTTTTTATTGATCTACAGATTTAAAAAAATATATAAATATACTCGTATGTGAGTTTTTTATCTTTCCACTAATAACTTTCTAGTTTATTGACTTTCAAATATCTATCTTCAAAAGCATTAATATTTTTAACTTATTATTAAGAACGATACACATATCTCACGATTATTTACTATTTTCAATATATATATATATAAATAATAAAGAAGAAGTACAATAACATTAAACACCATCATCAATATCGATTATATTATTTTATATTGCAATATGTTATATTAATATAGATCATTAAACATTTTAAAATTAGACAGGATCAAAAGTTTGAAAAGTATTGGAAATAGATAGCAAAGTCTATTGGAGTTTTATAAGATCATGTATACACATACACAAGTACATATATCGTCACTTCAAATTCTACAATAATTAAAATAGCACAAATAGAATATTTACAATTAACATATTAAAATTACTTCATAAATTTGTTTGATAATTTTGTAATACTAAATAGTATATGAAATTTAATTTTGAATAGTTTTTACGGGGTTTTGAGATACATTTTCAAATTTCATCGCAATATTATCTTATGGTTGATCATTCAGGCGAAAATCTTTGGAGGGTCGGAATGGTCCGCAAGCCGTAGTTTTGTGGCCGTTATATGCTATATAAAAGCTTATTTAAATAAAGTAGTATTTATTTTAATTTTTGTGTTCATAGAATTTGATTATTATAAAAATAAATAAAACACAGTTTTAATATAAATTAACTTACTGTACTTAGTAATATAGGGATATACACTAAACTGTTGCATAATTGTGCATAGAAACTTCTTAAGATTGTACATTAAATATTGAAAACAAGTACAGAGAGTATAATGAGCAATTATTTTCTACTGAACAAGTGTTTATATAAAACTGGTTCAAGAAGATTATCGCACTATTTCTGATCGTCAACTTGACTAGAGATGTCTTATTATATACATTTAATAATTCGTATACTATAATCATTCTTAAAAATATATACTTACTAAATCCATTAGGTTTAAAAATGTTTTTATAATACTCTTATAAGGATTACAAATAAATTTATTACCATTGGAATCAAATGTGTCTTTTTATTCAGTATATACACAGACCTCGTATAACACGGTCATATAGTTCCACAAAAACGCTATGTTATACAAATCCGTATTGCACAAGGTTTGAATAAAATTAGGATTTGCGTTCCAAAAAAATATCTAAATTAGTTAATACTCTTTATTTCTTAAATAAACAATCAAAAAAAAAT
>JAPMAE010003707.1:0-10492 GCA_036584705.1 Rhyacophila sp. 25_7
TATATATATATATTTTAATATAAATTTGACATTATTAAATTAAAAATATGAAAGTTGTAATATATTAAAAAAATATTCTTTATCTAAAGAAGTTTGAAATTTCAATTTATCAAAAAAAAAATTGAACTATTTTTCTTCCAAAGGAATGTGAATTTTTATTATTATTAAACAATGGTTGTATTTTAAATGTAACACTTTTTTATTAACACAGGTAATATCGGATTTAGGCTTTATTATGTAATAACACATATTGAGTCGTTTTGGTAAAAATGATAAAATGAAAATAAACAATCTTCATCTTTTCGATTATCACATTTTTAAAAATATATTTCTAACAATGAAATTCAAGATTAAACTAAGTTTATCCAAATATGAATATTGTTTTGTTCAATTGTATAATTTTTAAATATATTTTTATTGAAATTATTACATATTTAACTTTCATTATTTGTATTAAATAAAAAATTGCTTGACAAATGAAAAGGTAGTAAGTTTTATTTGTTATATTAGGTTGCTATGTAAATTTTGTTCATAGGTATATTTTATATAAGAATATTTTTCAGATTTAAAGCATATTGTTGTCTATAAAATATAATTATTATAGCTAAATTTTAATGAAGACTTTAAACATATTTTCAATAAAATAAAGCTATAAATTTAAACTATATTTTTCAAACCAAAACAAATTACAACAATTTAAAAATAGGTAAACAAAACACGAATTTAGAATCAAATACGTCATAAAAACGCCAAAATTTCTTTTGACATTTTGTTTAAAACAGAT
The DNA here is from genome assembly GCA_036584705.1 of Rhyacophila sp. 25_7. Lineage (NCBI taxonomy): Eukaryota > Metazoa > Arthropoda > Insecta > Trichoptera > Rhyacophilidae > Rhyacophila > Rhyacophila sp. 25_7. The sequence continues at coordinate 785 of JAPMAE010003707.1, forward strand.
TCTTTAAAATAAAAAAAACTTTTAAAAGCATGTTGTTTTATATTTATGTCATGTTAAAGAAATATAAATAAAATATTCTATTACTTTTATATTCTACATTGATTAATAAAAGTAACGCAAAATAAAGTACAGTGAGATAAAGACCCATTTGTCATTTGATATTATACAATTATCAGTTATCAGTGACAAATCATATTAATTTCCGTGATAAATCGAGCATAACAACTGAAAAGATACTTACGGAGAAAACCCACATACACATAGAAACATTGTCTCGGCTATCGATATCTTCCATCTAAGCAAGTTTGAGTTTAAACAGATTCTGTTCTTTGGATTAATTTTAAATAATGGAATCTGTTAGGCTCGATAGACTTCCTCAAATATAATATTTTAATTTTTTTTTAATATATATAATTTTTGTATACTTTTAATACCAGTGTTGAATTGTTTAATACTTACTGTTGTATTAATTTTTCATATTTTTTATTTATACAATTTTTTTATACATCTTCATATTGAGAACGTATTGAACTAGTAATAAAATATTTTCATAGAGTTATAATAAAATATGCATCGTAGTTGAATCAACTAGTAAAATAAAAAATCTAATATGTTGTAAAGTGAATGACATAAAATTAAATTTATTTTTTAGAATTATAATATTGTACTACATAAATTGTAATATTATTTAATGTATAAAACTTAAAATGGATAAATCAGTATATTAAAAGCAAATACTACATAAAAACACATTAAATGAGTTTGAGAAAATATGTCGAATATTTTAGCTTAATAAAAATAGGGTTGTACATTTTGTTTCTGTGAATTGATATATCAAAAAATCCTGTTTATATGATTTGGAATTTTGACAATATTATATGTAAAGATTAAATCAGTTCTTACCCAACTTATTCCAAAACTTAGTTTTTGTCTTATGCACAATAAATCATATTATACAACCCGATGCTGTCCCTTGCAAAATTTCTTGGTGAAGTCACTCCACCCTCTGTTGAATACTTGGCAAAGTAAAATTGGCCAGAGAAAGGGACTACAGCTTAATATGTTCCGCACTTCACTTGGTCTATGTAGACCAGTGAATCTCAGTTAATTCGATTTTAAATTCTGTAGACCATATTAGCAGCGGTCCGCAAAGTTTTGCTATATGTGGTATGCTTACTTATTTAAAAGTCATCTAAATATGAAAATTTTAGAAAAAAAATAATATTAACTGTCGAGACTTTGAAAATTGAGTATCGTGAACATTAATTAGTTAGGTAAATATCTGATTCTTAAAAATAAAAATTTATAATTACGATAATGTAATATTAGTATTCTTATTTTGAATATGAATAATACAATAATATCTTTTAAAAATCGTATTTGCTTCAAATTGGAGAAAATAGGTCATGAATAATTAGGTAAACTAATTTGATCCATATCATGATTTTAATTTCATGTAAAAACATGTGTAATTGTTTCCACATGTAAGATTTAAGCTCGCAAGTAGTTTTTGTTCTTAGTTTTTACAATGACGATAGCAAAAAATATTTGTATTTTTTGCAACTTATGAAGTAAATAAATATCATAAAAGATAAAATCTGTCGTAATTTTTATAGATTTTTTAGAAAAATGACATATTTCTACTTCAATATATGTAATATATTGAGTGTTAAGGGGTCATTCATAAACCATGTAACGTTTTATTACTCCCCTCTCTATGTAATACCATGTAAAGATTTAGTTTGACCGTCTATTTCAACATTCAAAAGTTACGTAACTTTCCATATTAAATAGGAATGAAATTTGCGACATTTCAAATAAAAAGTGTTATGTAAGAACAAAAATTAACCCACTCTCTCTTTTATCAAGCTATTTAAATATTAGCAGTCACCATTTCTTTCCCTTTAAGAGCATTACATGGTTTATACGACCCTCAAACAATTTTTAACAAAAATAGAACAACTGAGTTTAATAATGCTATTTTTAATACATATTTTTATAATATAAATTATTCTAACCCCATATTTTAATCATCAAAAATTTCGTGACTCAAACGTACAATGTATTAGCTTTTTGTATTATATTATTAATATTTATAAAAAAATCTATATCCATTCCAAAACGAAAGACCAGAATGAAGAATGAATGACCATCGCGAAGTAAATATTTTCTTACAGTTATTTTTATAAATACTATTTGTAAATTACATATTTTGTATTATTTTTGGTAAATTTGGATATTTATTATATTAAATTTTTTTGAGTCTTCAATCATGTTTTTTTTATAAACTCAAAAATTAAAAATCATTAAAAAAAATAACCAGCTATGGAATTAATTCCATAACTTTTATATTAACAACCCAACATAAGATTCACATGTAACCGACGGTGACTATTCATATCAATTAAACATATTATTAATATTAGTATTTATTAAGAGTAAGCTTTTATATTATGGGGGCTTGCAAAATTCAGATAAAAGCAGAAACAGTGATTAAAAGTACCATAACTGTATCGGACAATAAAAAATACGCATATGTAGTTATAAGACTTCGAGTAAAGAAATCTCAGCAGGCCGCACGCTATTGAAAGCCTTAATTTCTTTCAGCAGAAGAGCTTTCTATCAACGTAAATCAGTACGAAATGTTTTAAGACAGGGGTTTATAAAAGATTAATCATAAAATGTTTAATTTTAACAAAATATTCGCTATTATTAATAGTCAGTATTTTTTAAATGATTCATTAAATAACATTATTGATGAAAAAATACTAATATATTTCACAATAACGTGAGGATAACATTGATTTAATAATGGTGTTATATAAATAAACTATATATATGAGTATATAATAATTCTTATTTTATTTCGATGGCTTAAAGTTGCTCAAAATATTATTATGTGATAAAATTAAACTTTATAAATATGTCTAATATATTTTATTAAATACTTTCAATTAGATTTTTTTAAACTTTCTTTTTTTAAATATATAACTTCTGTAACGGTTATGTATCATCACAATATAATGATTGTTTTCGACAGATTTGAAGTTTTAATTGTTATTTTTTGTGTATGAGATTTGAAGTCGTAACAATTGGCTCGTAAGTTGAATAAACTATATATTTACCTATAAATGCAACAAAACTACGTTTTGTACCCGAAAAGTAAACTAAACTACGATATCGACATTTTGTAAAATATTTTGTGACGTTCTTTCAAGTGATATACTCAATTATGTTCTAATCCAACTAAAAATAATATACTGAAAAAAATACTACACTATGTTTGTCGCCCTCGTTACACTAATAAATAGCGTGTACACCTAGCAAGCGAGGGTCACAGGTCCTTGCTGGTTGCAATTTTTTCAAATCCTTATTCATTTATATTATAGCCAGGAAACAAACCTGAAATGGTTGAACTAATAATTGACAACAATTACTCGTAAAAAACTCTCAAAACAATCTTAACATTATGAAGATACATATGCTTTCGGATTGATTTTGGAGCGGATGTGGTTAAAAGAATAAAATAATGTATTATATGAGGGATACAACACCAAATCGACTTTAAACAGCCATAGTGAAAAGTGCCATTTTTGACAAAGTGTAGTTTCTCTCTCAGGTACAGAATTCATAACAGTTGACTCTACGCACTTTATATCTGCAATAGAAATTTAATTTCAAAATGTCTTCCAAAACACAAAGCAATTAAAATTTTGAAAAAACTTTATTTGACTGTAAGATACTTATTACGATTATAATACGAACTTATATAGCTGTATAGTTGTAAAGTTTTATAACTTTCTTAATTCAGATTAAATCTTAAATTTATTGGAGTATTACTTAAACTCTTTAATAAAAATAATTAGCCTTAAATTAATTACGTATGTGGTTATTTTGCAAAACAAACAAAGCAAATTAGCGGTAAAGTATTTACGAGTTTTGATGAGAAGGTAAATGATTATTAAAAACCTTACCTATGTTGACGATATAATAATAAAAATATATAAACGATTCAACTAAATTTCTTTTAATTTTATAGTTATATTGATTAAAATTATGAACTAATTTTGTATTTTTTTTAAATTTATAGTATAACGTTAATATTATTTTGAATACTAACTTAAAAATATATATATTATATCATTTTTCATACTGGTATATATACGAGTACATGTAAACATCTCAAAATTATCTCGTATGAAATAATCTATCTTGTTTATCACACCAATTTCGAACATAAATAGTTTTACAAATAAAACAAACCTTGAATTAAATTTTATTACAAATTGTTTAATGAATTAAATTATTAACACATTTAAAAAACGAATATGTATATAATACTATAGTGTTATTTTTCATATGTAATAGTTTTTAACAAAATATTAAAGTTAATTTTAAAAAACATGTTATATATACTGTACTTAAACTATTGTAAAAAAATACTGAATAAATAACTTTACTAATTAATATTACTAATATTTAATAATTTAATCTCTTTAAAATATGTATACGTAGAATATATAAAAAAAAAATTGCTACTTTAAAAAATACTACAAAACAATTTAGATGTTAACCAACTCATGATTTTAAATTTATAATAAAATCCATTTAGAAATAGTATTTTTAGGACTTAATTATATATTTGAGTATTCCCATACAAAAATCTTTGATAGTTTCAGGTGAATTTTTAAAAAAAATATTGTTTCATAATGTAACACAATTTTCAATTTTCAAGTAATATCTAAACCATTAATTGTTAATTTACTATGCAAAGTATAAAATATATTGATACATATTTTGTAAAGTAGTCTCCAAATTTCTCAATCATTATTTCATAGGATATAAAATGAAAAAAAAAAACATCAATCAGGAAAACTGAATGCATGTTATAATTTCAATATTGAAAGCCTCTTTTGTTGCGGAACTTTCATTGACCGAGCTTTCAGAGGAACGTGGTTTTTGTGAGACGCGGATACCGATCTCTGCAGGTGGTTTACATAGAGTACCACCAACTGAGAGAAAAGTGCCTTTTTATGGATTTATCCAAGGCTCGGAAAAGCTTCTAGTTATAGCTGAACGAGGAAGCTTGCTTAGCAGCTGGGTGGGACAAAAATGTCTGTGGAAAAATCTAATTTGATAATGTTAACAGTTTTTCTTCTAAAAACTTATAATTTTTCACCATATTATGCAAATGTGATACCATAGCATAAAAATTATTGTTAGTAATAGTTTTAAGTAGTGACAAATATTAATTAAAGGGTGTGGTGTAAAAAGTTGTTAACCCACAATAAGACAGTTCTGTAATAATTGCAGAATAATTTCTATTTAAAAATATACTGAAAAAGTAAGTAAAAAGTAAGCAGTACAAAGATTAGTTTTTGGACATCTATGGATTGAAAAAAAATGAATGAGGAAGTGTAAAATGATTAATAAATAGGATAAAAATCGAATAAAATGTAATTTTATCTAAACATGGATTACCATCTTTCTACATCACACCCCTCAACTATTAGCTCAAGTATTGTATTTGAATTTACTTTCTGATTTTTTGTATAATAAAAAATACATTTTCTTCAACTGTCTAATAAACGCTATCAACCAAAAAGCATTTTATCATTTAATACTTCAATTCAATACATTTTGGTTTGAGTATATATTGATTATATAAATCAAATAAATAAGATTTTTATAAAGTAAATATACTCATCAAAATTTAATAAAAATAAGTAATCGTAGTAAAAACTTTTGTTCTTTTTAAACATTTTGTGATACATTATAGAAAAATTTGGATATGTGAGCGAATATATACCTAATTAATTTTGTTTGTATATTTATTTGTACATAACAAATATATCTGTGACTTAAAAGGATTTCATTAATATAAAACTAACATACGTGTAATATGTGTATATTAAAATAATAATTTAACAAATAGCAGTAAAACATGTTTTTTTATTTATTTTAAATTTAACGTAAACGATTTTTTCCCTTCTCAGTTTGACTCACCCAGTTATAGAAAAATGTAGCAACGTTTTTCAAAACGCAAAGTGCCGTAAAAATATATGCAAAATTATTCATTTCATGATGACTAATTGAATTGAGAGTGCTTGTAAAAAATCTTATCTTCATTAGATAGTACCGCTATTTCGATGGATTTATATTGCTACTTCGACTGTCATCTTTAATATTAAAATATAAACAGTAGAAAATATTTATATAATAATATCACTAAATTACGAAGAATAATGGGTGATAGTCAACATTTAAGTATAACTCAGATGAAAAGGGGAAGAAGCCTGGAAAAAGGTTTTGCAGTCAGCTGTATTAATGTTAATAAAAAAAAAGTTTGATTTAAAAAAAGTAAAAGACATTTTGTTTCAATACAGTTTTTTATACGCTATTGGAATATATTTTTATCAATCAAGTTTAACGTGAAACCACAAAAGACTAGTTATAAAATATAATAAAAATTATGTATTGTTCATTGTTGTGAACTGATATGACTCGAATTCGACCAAACGAATAATTAATTTGAAGCAATGTGTAATCGCCTACGATAAAAATAAACAAATACGTGTGGTTCATTTACTTTGAGTCACACATGACAAACAATTACTTGTTATAAAATATATGACAGGCTTTCATATATCTATATAAAATATAAATCAATAATTCCACCTGTTATCGATTTCATCACAGCCCAGAACTTTTACTGGCTTGATTGACGTTATCTCACTTGTAATATGGATTCGTAACAGAAATATTTATTCACCTGTAATTATTTTAAAACATGATGGAAATATCACACTGCGTCGCATTATATTTAAAAGTTCTATTGATTTTGATATTTTCCTCTATATATATATTGTACAATATACATATAATTACTTATAAAAGTGCAAAAAACTATAAAAATGTTGTCAAATTATTTTAAATACTCGGCTGTATTTAAAAAAATTATTTGTCAGAAGACTATATCTAAATAATGAAATGAAACTCTTTTTTCATCATTTTTATAACTAAATATTTGTTGTATCAATTTTTTAGCTTTTTAAAAAAATGATTAAATGTATGAGCATATAAATTAAGACCTCGTTTAACGATTACAATGCATTTCTAAACAAAAAGTACTAAATAAAACCATGTTAATTAGGGTCATTTTAGGGATAAAAATATAAAAAGGTAAATATACAACCAAGAAAAAATATATCTTACTTAATAATAAAGTTATTTTTATATTAATTTGCATGAAAGGAGCTTGTTTTTTTAAAATTTAAAATACATAGTAAATAACATTTTATGTAGTATGTACTTGAAATTTTACTGATGGCGTGGATACTGTTTCATTGCCAATGAAATGAAGTATGAAAACAAATATACAGTGCGTTATATGTTTCAGGCTGATTTTGTTTGTTTGTCATGTTGGTTTGACTATGATTTTACAGTTTATATTTACAATCGTGGGGAGAGGTCGATAAAAATGAACTATAAAGCATCTAACGCTGCAAAAATATGTTGATGTTATAAAATATTTCATTGTTAAATTTAAAAAAATGTTTAATTATGAATACGCAAAGAATATAGCGTGATTAATTTTTAGTGGAAATTATGTACCAAATAAGTCAACCATTTAGCATGTAATGAATATTTAAAAAAATTTGCATACACTGGAATATAAAGCAATTAACTTTGAGCAACAATGTAGCAAACATACACCAGAAAAAATTGATGCAGTCAAAGTGTTGGTAAACGTCTGTATACCTCTTAATGATACCTTGCATAATAATTGGGAATATCTCCATCGTATTTGTTAAAAATTATTAAAACAGATTTGCATTTTTACTTTCTATAGAGTTAAATTGATAAAACACTATAAAAAAATGACCATAAATACCAATGCAATTAGAATGCTTGATTTTTATAAATTTTTATAGACGACCAGCATTTTCGACATGAATATATTTGACATAATGAGTAATGAAGCACTTTTAAACTTTCCTGGATTTGTCAATAAAATTAATAGCTACTATAAGACATTTAAAATCTTAAATTGATACATCAATCATAATAACATTCTCGTAAAGAGACTGTGTGGTGCACTATTTGAGTTGGCGGCATCATTGGACTATATTTCTTTGAGGATGCTAGAGGCAACGCAGTAACAATTACTGGTGATTATTATCGTTACATGTTGGTAAATTTTCTTGTATATAGATTAAATCAATTAAACTTACAGTACATGTGATTTTTACAAAACAGAAAAAAAACATCACATAAAGCTCGTGCTACGATGCAAATTTTGCGAGAAAATTTTTCCAGCCGAATAATGTCGAACAGTTGTGATATCAAATGGCTTCCATGATTTTTTGATTTAACTACGCCCAATTTTGTCATATAAAGATACTTAAAGGAAAATGTTTCAAGTCTTATTGAAAAGCCATAGTATTAAAAAACAAAATTAAAAACGGTTTCAAATATGGCCACGTTTTTAACTAGTTTAGTTCAATTTTTCAATTAAAATGTTGTAAAAAAAGTTATTACTTTTAATATTTCAATTGAAGACCTAAGTATACTATTGTTTTTATTTTAATAGAAATTGATTTTTTTAATATATTTTAAATGAATAAAATAGTATTTTGGTTAGTTTCATTTAGATAAAAAGTTATTATTAATAACATTTTTAATTGGATTTGTATGCTATATTTTCTAATATGACTAATTAAAGTCTAAATCTAAAACGGTATGGATTCATAAACCGTTTGTTTTCAATATATTGATTTATTAACCAATGTAACAGAATTCTTGCATGTTCCTGACAGAGATATCAAAAATGACAGCGGGTAGTAATAAATCAGGGTTCAATGGAATCTCATAAAGCATACGTGTGCCCTTGATGACTATCTCACTTCAGAACTGTGACGCTGTTGTCGAGTTATCCTTAGACTGTTATCAATTAATATTCTATTGCCAGTATCACACATCTGTGATAATCGATTATTAACATAACATAGTTCTAATCTGTCTTATAAATAGCGGATAACTTAGAGTATTTAGATAAAGTTAAATAAAATTATAGCTTTAGGAGTATTTACTTTAATTTCCAAAAATCTCTTAAACACTTCTATTTTAGATAAATAAAAAAAATTTAATCCAAAATTTTTTACATTTAAAAACGTTAGTTTTGTATAACTCAATCATCAGAGCAATTAATCATAAATATCAATTTCATTTTTTTATTAAAAAAATGTAACTAGTCTTAAGAAATCTATTATAAAATATTTTAATAATAATAACAAAGTAAATTAAGTAAAGTATATAAACAAGTGGTATAATAATTTTCATGATAGTTTTTTACTCCCATTTCTTTATAAATCATTATTTTATTATTTATTGTAATGAAATTATTCATAATGGTCTTGTATTGCTAGTATATTCTGATAAATTAAAATATTTTAATTTTAATTTAGTTATTATAATTTTTTTTCAATCTGAAACATATTTTTTTCAAACGTGTCCTATTTGATATTTAATATAGCACACGATGTCTTTAATTTCAGTTTCAGTAATTCAAGCTTTTAATACTATTTATATATTAATGATAAAAAAATCACAATAAAGCAACGCAAATCGAACAAATATTCCAGTAAATCTATATATATTATTAAAACGAAAGATATTGTTCAATTATTGTACTACTTACATTTAGAT
>JAPMAE010003710.1:0-10135 GCA_036584705.1 Rhyacophila sp. 25_7
GGCTCGTGAGTCGGATGCTAATATCCACTCACCTACGAGGGCGACTTATACTATTGTTGTATAATGTTTATTTTATGTATAAATAATATACATAACTATTTTATCGCTTATACTTCTTCAAAGCGAGCTTTGAGCGAACACATATGCGCGTCCATACTTTAGGACAAGTTAAAATACGTACGATTCTTGTCGTCATGAACCAATCGAAGTACCTTTTATTATATGTTCTCTAGAAGTACCATACGACCTATCTCACTAAATGTTATACAATTGTTTTTTATTAAGTATTTAAAAAGTCGTGAAATATGTTTATTATTAAAATGTCAATAAAAGCATTTAAAAATGTATTTTTTTTTCAAAAATCGCTACATTTTGCACAACAATGTATAGATTGTCTTTTATTTACTTTTTCTTATAATATATTTTTCATAATACTCGTAATGCCGCATGCGGTAGTACTCGTACATTGGACAATACATATTTTTGTGAATTTTTAAGGAATAGTTCTACATTCTACAGTTGGTTAAAACATTACATATAAACTGACATGTTTTAGGACCACGAATATAAACCCAATGAATTAGCATAACAATTTACAAGCAGTACTTTCGAAAAATTGTTAAACAATCGATGTGAAATCCACTTGCAGTACTTGTGATGATGCTGAGTATTCACCTTCGGTGGCATAGTGATATATATCCTGATTTTAAATCTGAAGGCCATGGAATTAATCATGTAGCTGTTTAAGTTAAAGCTTGTATAAGTTAGTTAAGAAATTAAAAAGTATTTGCTACCAAGACATAGAACCCAAAATACCTGAACTACGTATTAAAAATAACTAACTAATCTGTAAAAATGACCAAAAAATATTGGGCAGGTATATTTGATTGCAAAGTAAAAACAAAATACCGTATAATTTGTTAATATTTTGAGATCGACAATCAAAGGCAATATTTTTATGAGTAACTGAACGTGGTCTGTTTAATTAAAAATAGTTGTTTTACCAAAAAATGATGTAACATTTAAACAAAAATACCGTTCTCTACAATTTGATCACACCCACGATATTTGCGTCACGTGTGTATCTGCAAGTAAATAGTGAGTGTGGCCTTTTACTGATCGGTAAGAATGTCCCCATAGTATCATAGGTGTGGTTTGATATTTAGATATTATTTTATTTTGAACATTTCTTTATTATGTTTATCAATCATGCCACTGAAATTTATTTTCATTTGCTATATGCAATTAAGCTGGTCATACAAAACACTATTCGGTAGATTGGGTGTGTCAAAAACTTATAGTGTCTATAATATGTGGCGTGTTTTCCTAAAGTGAACTAATTCTACTTCAATAAATTTCTGACAAATGCCAAAAAACTGTTTACAGTGTTAATATTACAAAATAATATGCGCAGGTCTAATTAGTTATAAATGCGGATATAAAAGAAATTCTTAGCATCGTTAAAAAACGCAATATTCGTCACCAGTTACAATCCAACTAGCGGCATATGTAATACATACTTTTAAAATAGACATTGTCGCAACAAAATAACAAATCATACACCTACTTCCTCTTGTATTATGTAATATTGGAAGTTACGACTTTTATTTTATTCACCGTTACCCAGGGCAGTTTGGAAGTGTCAATTGCACAATCCAGTCTCAAAATACGTCTATCGTTCCGGAATATTTAGATGATATTTCGTTAAGCAATGAGTTAAAAATTATTGCGCCTTCATTCAAAGAATTGTCCTTTAATCTACCACTGAGGATTATAAACTGAAATAAACTTTTCAAAACTTTCGTATCAATCATTTGAAAGCTTTTAGTTTTGTTAACTAATTGTTATCTTATAAGTTAAAGAAGCTTTAACCTTTCTTTGCCAACCATAATATCACAACCCAAAAATCTGTTATTTTTTTAAACAAAAATAGAACTTAACATTAAAAAAAAAAAACTGAATGTTTCTTTATCATGACTTTGTTTTTAATGATCATGTTATAGTCATATCTCTACGTTTTCATATTTAAAATCATCCAAAATATTGAAATTTTATTTGCAAACTGCGTTTTAAATTGTGCGAGTTAATTCACTTCTGATACTTAATCGGTTAAGTAAGAACTGATAATACTCAATAAATGTAGTTTACTGTCATATAAAAGTATGACGTATAAATAATCTTCTATACCAGGTATCACCAATATTTTTGAGGAACGGACCGGATTGATTTTTTTAAAAAGATAGAGGGCCGGATGTAAAATATTATTATTGAATCCTATTAGAACATTAATTTACATTGCATATATAAACAAATATAGAGACAGGTTGAAAATCTTTAGAAGGTTAGATTCGGCCCACGGACCGCAATTTGGTGACCGCTGTTCGATTCTGACATAATATTACCAAATTGTTATTTATTAGCATTATATTCTAATATTTATTCTCAAAATATCAAAACTTTACTTATAACGAGTATCTACATTAATATATTATAAAACTTATTCGTAAAAAAATATTGAATGACTAATATTATTTGTTTAATTGTTTATTTTTATTATTTTAGACTAGATTATAGATATCGTAGTTTGAAATAAATAATCATATCCATTTCCCAACAACGAAAATCTGACATATTACGAACGTTTTGAATATACTAAGCTTTAAATGTTGGAGTAATTGAAAATTCGAATACGTGGATATAACAAAAAATACATAATATCGGCACTGTAAACGGTTTTTTGGCATTTACAAAAAAATTGTTGAAATGAAATAAGTTCACTTTGGAAATACACCCCTCTCTTAAAAAATAATACATTTTTATTTAGTACAAAATAAATGCAAGTTTTTCCTACAACATGTAATCGATGCAATATGAAACAACATATATTCATTGAATGTATAAGTGAGAACGAAAAGACAAACTCGTATCAAATATTTAAGAAATGATCTAACCTCGATTATTTGAGTTCGTATTATCCGTATTTGAAAAACAAAGGGTTCAATTAAACGGCTTTACTGCACTGGCTTTTTCGAATTTCTCACTGAAAAAGTGACGAGGCGATCATTTTCTGGAAAATAATATGACATTGGATGCTGTACAAGGAGTAACACAATCTTGGTTAAAATTAAAGCAAATAACACTTATTTGATCGTGGATTTTTTTTCTAAAGTGTAAACAAATCTGATTCTAGAAAAAATGAGACCAATAAAACTATTTAAAATATACAAATTAATGAAAGATTTTTAAACGCTGATAAAGAAAATTCCGAGAAGTGGGTTGATAGCGATTAAAATTTGCGATTTTAATGCACTGGTGATGCGGATATCGATTTTACTATAGCTCAAACTGAAGAGAGGTGAAATAAGGATGAAAATACAAGTGAAGTAGATACTTACAACAACATTAGATTGACTGATACTGACTTTTGCTGAAACATTACTGGACTATATCGATCAAAAAGAATTTGAATATAAGGATAGAATAGCTCTTAGGAAAGTTCATATTAATAATCAAAAATTGTGAAGAGATTCTCAAAATCCAGCAAGAATTTCAGACTTTCTTAGTAATAAATACGTATTAAAAACGTAAAATGATAATCTGCAATAATATAACATAATTCAAAACCAAATAAAAATTGATTATTAAGATAATCCGAGCCTTTTCTTTCTAGTAACTACCCCAGATAGTACACCGTATTACAGCCAAAAAATATGAAATACATTTGTTTATATCTTCACTAACCATATCATTATTCACTTTAATATAACATTAGTCGAATTTGCATATTCCATGTAAAGGTCTGCATAGAAAGCATTGAAACTATTACATATAATGAAAATGTTAAGTAACGTAACTCGAAAGAAAAAAACAAAATTGTTGAAAAATAATATAAAATTAGCCATTATTCATTAAAATCGCCCACTGTTTCTTGGCATTCATACGATCTCAAATTTATTGAATGGTATCTATTTGTTTAGATTTAATGAACAAATTCGTAGAACAAATAGCTACATACAACGTATCTTATGGTGATTTTTATGCCATGTCTTTAAGTCGTAATGATTTTATTATTCATCAAAAATTGTAACAGGTAAATCATCGTTTTACAATAATTAGAAACTAATATAATACATATTTCACCGTTCATTAATCGAGTTATAGCCATACGTAAGGCATGTAATAGAAAACAGTATTGTTTGAAGAATCCCACAAGTGTATCTATTTCTTGGCGGTAAAACCTAATAATAATAAATTACAGACGTCGCAGTTGTGGTCACGTGTGGAGAAAGCGCCCTTTGTCAACCTACTACTATTGTAATAAAAAGCGTCAAATTGGTCTGAGTATATTTAGTACTGAATATCGTATGGAGATGACACCCACATTGCCTCGTAAATTTACGTTACTTTCAAACGTGAAACACTTTTTTAAATTAATGGACCTTTTACGTCATATAAAAATAGATTGTAGGCAAAAGTAAAAACCTATAATAATTTATTTTAATTTAATTTGTGTTATTATTGTAAAGTTATAACACCTCCTTCGAGGACAACGAAAGTGAATATAATTAAGACTAAATAATTAGACTAATTTTACTTAAAGCTTACCCACTCAAATCTGAACCTCAGTAATTATCAGTGAAGGAGAAACTATTTAATCAGTATCTTCAAATTTACAATAAGCAAGCAAATGAAATTTATATTTATTACTATTAACAGAAAATTTTTCATATTATAATTAACATAAGAAATATGTGATTGTTTAAACTAGGCATATCCAAACCTTGGCTCGCGGGCCAAATGGCCCAATTAAAGGGTTTGTTGGGCCTTGCGAGGTTTTCAACTTTCTATAATTTTGCATGTTGTGATTAGCGAAACACATAAAAAAACCTCCAGATTTACAAATGTAGCTTACAAACCATGTTCGAAGGGAATAAAATACAATAATTTTATCAAAAATATATGCTTGAAGATAAATTTTCGAAATTAGTGCAACTACCAATGTGCATTATATCTTCCACATATTGCTGCGAATCATTTTGCGAAGTTTTGAAATAGGTTGACTGGTGAAATTTTAACTAATCTACTGCGATGCGCGACGTCCAAAATACCGGTCGACATTAAAATAATAAAAAAAATAATAAAGTATGTTAATTGTACGTTGCTTGTTTATTTTTAATATAAAAAAATCATATTATTATGTTTGAATATATTTATGTTTGGCCCATCAAAGATATCCATTATTTTATTTGGCCCACCAAGTGATTTCAGTTGGGCATCCCTAGTTTAAAAAATACTTTGAAAAAAAAAATTGTCAAATGGACATAATGTAAGAATTAAACATCTGCTCTAACTGCATAGAACATAGGCCTTATTTAAATATATTCATTAATAAATTCTACAAATTTTGACTCAGTCAATCAAACTGCACAAAAGTGATACGAAAGTCTACATCTGTAAATTCAGTGTAATAGAGAAATATCTTTATATTTGAACACTTAGCATATTGATTTTCAACGGATTTTTGTCCCTCGACAGATTTTTATCATTTATAAGACTATTTAGAATTACTTTGAAAGAATATTCTAAGATACTTGCAGAACCATACAAAAGGTCCACGTTTGTCAATCTAAATACAAAATTGCACGAAACACGTGTCCGTTGACGCTAAATAACAATTCGTTTGTCTACCTCATCGGTTATCGATGACCCCCATAGCAGCCAATGTGTTACAATATATCGAGTTTAACAATATGTTCGAGTATAAGATATGCTACATCAATATGAATTAATTTATTACTAGTACATGGACTATCATATTAAATTATTGTTTCTTACTTTAAAAATAAAGTCATCTCTTTTAGTATGTATTAGTAATTGGTTGACGTTTTCAAAGTAATATTTATCACATGGAGCCGCATGAGGCGATTCGTTGACGTGCGACTCCCATTGAAAATTGAAATCCGATTTTTTTATTATTTCAGAACTATTTTCACTAACCTTGTCAAACTGACAGTAAGTGAAGCGTTCAAGTCCTAGTTATATAAGCAATAAACAAAATAAAATTTGATTTTATCCATAAATACTATGTAACTTTTTATAATATATTTAAAAAAATCGGAATGCGGCCCTCATTTATCCTATACGTGATACCTCTGGTGTATACTAATGCATGTACTGCAATATATGAATAAAATTGATATCTAGTCTAATTTTAAAAGTCGCGGTAAAGAAGTTTGTGATATTTTTTTTATTCATTTAGTATTACATATTTTTTAACGTTTTTTGGGCCAGATATAATGTCACAACCCGGCAAGATATGATATGATATAACCTTAATATGTATTTTAAAGGTATATTGAATTTTTCTTTGAAATGATTGCATGAAATGATTATATTACAGTCAAATCTCTTAGTTTTCATATTTAAAATCATCTAACATTCAAATTTATCCAGCAAACTACGTATGAGCATGTGCAAGTTAACTCACTTCTAGTACGTAATTGGTTAAATTTTATTTCTTTTCACATACTCGTATGGGCCGTGTTTTAATATAAACAACATAAATCATTATAACGGTTAGGATAGCCAAATATTTGATTTTCTGTTTATAAGACAGAAATATTTGTATTTATTTTGTAAATTATTATCCGCTTCATTACTAGTATTGAACTAGTAAATTGTGATGTCCATAATATGTGATAAAAGAAGAAACAAATAAATAAATATTCTATACATTTAAAATTGAGTGAAATTAATTGAAGTATAATAATATTCTTTTAACCATATTCGCTCTGAAACGATGCATTGTTTCGAACATATTTTTCAAGGAGTAATAATTGTCAGTTATTAGCTCAACCAATTTGGTTCATGTCCTGGTTTCAAATGCACATGAAAAAACTTGTATAATTTTGCCAGCTATGGGATTTTAACCCTAAACCCTCGGCTTGTGAGTCGGATGCGCTATCCATTTACCGTCGAGGGCGACAATAATATATAACTTATTAATCCACCAATCAATTGTTTATTATGAATCACTTAATATATAATTATTAACTAACAGTGGTTGTCAACATTTTAGATTATTGAAAATTCAATTATATGTTTTTTTTCCAGGGGGTATAGTGACGTGTGGCGAGTGCGGGCAACGTGGCGCAATGGGCAACAAGTTGTCGTGCTCGTGCGCGCCCCTCATCCGCAAAGCCTACCGCTACGAGGACGGCCCATTCCAGAGCTCCAGGCGCCGCGACGGACACTTGCTCAGGTATTTCTAAACTACCGAATTACTGTTTTACGTGTTAATAATAGAAAACACCTAGACAAATGCTTGTTTGGAATGAATATAAAGAGTAGAAGAGTAACGGAAGAATTGAACTGGGGCGCATACGGCCAGTAAAATTCTAGTCATATTCTACAGTGATAAAAATATTGTAATGCTTTGTTTCTAATCATTTAATAAAATGGAAAAAATTTGCCTTCATAACTTTTAACAATGATAACCCGTTTGGAAGTTAGCTGCAAAAATTATATATTGATTTATAATTTAAGAGAAACTTCTATTAGATAAGTATTTATATATTATATTCCCGAGACAATCATTGAAAATATATCTGTACCTGGGAGATAAACTACACTATGCCATTTTTTTTTTATAGAATTGAGATATCGACACTGTGAACTTATATCTTGCGACGATCTTTTCAGTGATATACTCAATTATGTAGTAACACTTATAGAAAAAATATAGCTAAAGAAATATTACACTATATTATTCTAGGGAAGCAACACTAAAACATCTTGAACAACCATAGTGAAAAAGTGCCATTTTGAAATAGTGTACTTACAGGTTATATATTAATAAGAAGTTGTCATAAAAATATTATAGATAACATCTCGATCAATCAAATAAAGATGTTAAATAATTACATTTATTATTTTAACTGAATACGTATAATATTGAACATTGACAGGTATTTATTCCTCGCAAGGGCTTATATAGTGTTTCTTTCATTTAAGAGAAGAAAATTCCGTGTATGATGCATTTATCAAATTTTCTAAACAAAATCAATATTACAACTGATATTTTTGTTTGACGTGTATATTATACGGTTTTATAGTAAAATATGAATATAATATAGTTAATTTTGAAAATAAACCGTAAGCATACTTATTTTTAAAGATTAATTAAATTTTGAAAGTGAGTCCGTGGGCGATCATTTCTATTAAAATGTCTTTACAAATATGTTTTACAATATCTTTGATAGTATGAACCGTGCCTAGAACTAAAATTATGTTGACTTATGACGTTTTGTATAATATATCTTTATAATCTTATATATGAAAATATAATCTAATATATGATCAATATTTTTTTCAAAGAAGAATAAAATATATATTAAATATGACAACTATGTCGACGTCACACTATGATCTACGTTACCTATTAGTACAGCTAAATGAAAATCATCTTTTATCTGCAAATGTTGATTTGAATGACTTTTCAATACATTTTGGGGCTCAAATAATTACCAAAAATGATTTTTTAATCGATCAAATTTAGTTAAAAATCTATGGGCTATGGTTTAATTACTCTGTTGAAGATGTGGCTTCAGTGTATCAGATTAATTGTGGAGCCACTAACTGACAATACCACAATGGGCTATTTGACAAGTCTTACAGGCATTTTAGTAGTGGACGTTTTTTAAAATCTAGAAGTGTAAGAGGGCACCAAAGTTAGTTAGCCATTAGGGCACCTAAAGGTCCTTAATCCAACCCTGCGGATAAGGTGTCATTTGTTTGTTCATATATAGATGAGATATTTAAAACATATTTTTGAATAATTTCAATAAAGACCTTCAGTGTTGGATGTTCTATGAATATACACGTCCAAATGGAAGTACGATTACTTCTATCGTATTTTGTACATTTTTTCATGCTAAAAGTCGTAAAATATAAAAATAACTGTTGTCTATTATGTTATGTTTACCGTATTCACTTTTTAATATACTATTCAGTGCAAAAATTTAAAGAAAGTTTCGTAGGAATATTTTAAAACGCATTCAATATATACGATATACAATAGATACAATGTATTCGTATGTATTTTATACGACGTCATAACATCAATATGGCTGTAGTGATGTTCGTAAGATTAATAAGAAACAATTTAAATATTTTAATTGCTTGGACTTCTATTATAGAATATATTCATGTTTATAATGCTCGCATTACAAACGTGTTTTGTTGTTGATTGTCATTTGTCGCTGTCAAAAATTAGTATGTAGTCGTAGTTTGAAAACGGACTACAGTATACGAGAATATTGATTACAAATATACTTATTTATATGTGTTTAACATGTGTAATTTAAATACAAACAACTCAAAGGTTTATTTAAGAACTGCTACAGATGTTTTATTTTATATTTATTTGATACGTTTTGTGAAATTTGAAGAGTAGTTATTTATTCATATAAAGACAGCTTAAAAATCTAAATTGTCTTAACGGATGTGATATGATCTATTACTCGTATCAACTATATCAAATTTATGTGTAATAGTAAATTTATAACCCGTTGTATTGGGTTATAAAAAATAATGACAAAATTGTCGAAACGATAGTCAACTAACGGCATCTATGAATGAAAATTATATGCAATGAATAACGACCGCAGCAAAGTTACTGGGTTGTGTACAACGAACTTGTTACAAAATTCAAAATCTTTTTGTCAAGAAGTCTAACGAAAAACAAACAGACGACTTCGTTTACTTTTGTCAAATTGACTAAACGTCTGTCATTGTTTAATTTTACTATTTTTCATAAGTTATGGTATTATTAAAGATATTACGGACTTAAAGATTAAATATATGAAAAAAATATCGAGTTAGCTAATTAATAATAACTCAGTATTTGCTTTTTATGTTTAAAAGTTCACTATTGATTTCAAAATAATAAAACTATTATTTATATTAAATCACGGATAAGTACTTTTTAATTTATGAAACTAAAAATAAAATGCTTAATAATTTAAGATTATTCATAGAAATATTTTACGTAGTTTTAATAATTATTTTAAATATATTATACATCATTATATTTATTATAAATAGCTTGTACGCAATATTATAGTTAAGGAATTAA
>JAPMAE010003712.1:0-15015 GCA_036584705.1 Rhyacophila sp. 25_7
AAGTTACTTATTTGACATTCACAAATTTTCACATGCTGGGAATAATATATATTAATGAACACATCAACAAATAATTGAAATGCTAAGTACTCACAAAAAACTTTTACATACATAAACTTACATAGCAGTGGGTTATATAATATTAATTGTGGGTTAATTATAAATTTTCGTAAATTTTAAAATAAAGTGCATGCATATATTATATTATAATCATATATTTGTCGCCTTCGTTAGGCTAGTGGATAGCGCGTATGGCTAGCAAACGGAGGTCACGGGTTTATTCATTTGTATTGTAGCCGAGACATGAACCCGAAATGGTTGAGTTAATAATCGACAATTATTACTGGTAAAAAACTATCAAAACAATCTTCACATTATGGAGATCAATATGGTTTGCTTAGGAGCAGATATGGTTAAAAGAAAAAAAGAATATGATTGTGTACTTGATGATTATTTTGATTGTATCCTATTAAAAAGTCTGCTACTTACAACGTTGTTATCTATAATCAACGGCTAGTCTTGATTTTTAAATGTATTTTGTAGAAATTTATATACATAATTGTGTTTATATTTCAATATAATACGTCTTTGCCAAGAATTGACAGTATATAAAATTAATCAAATCTTTGTAAATAGTTAAATATTATCTAAGACTTTATTACATATGAATTGTAATATATTATATTATATATATGAATTTAGTATAGTTTTATACATACATGTTGGACTTAGTAAAATATGTTCACATTTGATTCTTTGTTAATATATCAATTAATAAGGGTCTATATAATGTATTTTTTATAATTCGTTTAAAAAATAATTTATTTTTATACGAAGTAAATATTCATAGAGATATCATATAACCCCTACAGTGAATATAGAACAATACAAATCTGAACAAAGTCTTTTCATAAAGTCTCTTGGTACCTTATATAGCATATAAAACATTAAACGTGAACGTGTTATCACGTATAAGGCAATAAGTAACCAGAAAAACTCCTTCCAAATATTATTTTCTTATCGTATTTTTTCTCCCTATTAACCCGGGAAAACAAATGGTTCTTCTATACTCTTACGTATACGTCGAGCCTAGTTATATTTTCCTAGCACTTTCCCCTGAGGACAAGTTTTATTAAACTATTTCCTGTGCGTCTTTTATCTTCCCTTTTGAGGAACAATCACCTTGCAAAACTTGTATAGGCGAACCTTCGGTGGATGTTTTCCAACACCGTAGTACGTGTATTCTAACGTATATGATATATCTTTCCCCTTTCGTCAATTTGTATTGACCAATAAGACCAATCTATGAGGACCCTTGGGATTAGGCTTCTTATTGATTATTAGACCCTTTTCTGGTACGACGCTTTGCTGGTTTGAAAAAGAAATTCTCGATATGTAGGCTTCTTTTTAATACAAATTCTTAGAAATCACTATATTTGCTACCACTGTTCTTTTATTTAGTGTTGATTGAAACTGTGTTGATATTTTTAGTAGAAAAGCCCCAAAAATAAATAAATTCGTTAAAAAAAAATAAAAAAAATGCTTTGTTTGTAATTTGATTGTTGTATATGTTACAGACATATAGCTTAACAGCATATTATAAAATATAAAATAAATTTCAAAGATGTTAGTTTGAATGATATACAATATCATAAATAATTATTTATAAACTCTATAGAAATTAAATATGATAAAATACGCTTAATTTAAAGGAATTTGCCAAGGATATTGCATCTATATATTCCTGAGGATTTTTTAAATCTTTGATCTCAAAGAAATTAGTTTATGAATTTTATCTTTAAATATGATATTAAAGTTTCCTATAAAAATGTTTTTTTTTATAAGAAAAACTATCATGTCATGTTGTTAGTACTTTGATAATATTTTTTGTGCACTTCATTCAGAAAGATATTTAAATGTTTTATCAAATACACAAATGAATATTTAGCTTTAAAATTCAAACATAATAACATAGATTATATTATACATTTATGTTAAAAACCCTTTTCTTAAATAGTATTATGATTATTATTTAAAAAAAATGAAAATTCAATTTTTAAAATGAACGAATATTGTTATTTTTGTAATTTTGTGAATATATATATGTTAATACTCATTTTATACAATATACGATTGTTCGGTATTATTATTTTAAGCACTCAAATAACATTCTGAATGTAATTTGAAAGCGCTTTGGTTTTCGTATTTAAATGTTCCTAGCGCTTTTCATTCCCGTACTCCCGTAGTTTTCACTATTTGCAAAGTAGTACAGGTCGATGGTTGTTTGGCTGACGGCCAAGGTACGTGGCCAATGAGCGAAAACAAGAGGAAAATACCAGTAAAATAGTACTCCCAGCTTACAATATGGGCAATACCAATATGCTTATGAAAGCTTTCGTGGAGTTGTTATGGAAATATAAGTGACTACTTGTTGATCGACTCAGGGCAAAGAAACAGAATGCGAACTATGTATGTATATAGTTAGTATTATTTTCAGTTGAGATTACTTCATGTTATCTATATTACTTGGTTGTTTTATAATTCAATATATAATTTAATAAAAATATTCTGTATCATGTTAATTATTTTATAATTGGTGACAATAACTTAGGTATTTTTAGTACAAGTTTTTTATCATTCATTTTATATTAGGCCCTTTTAAATTATACCAATGTATTATATATATATATATATTTAAAAATGTTATATAAATAAATTCTGTCACATGGGTATACATATCAAATACACGAATTCTATAGGAAAATATCTGAAAATGTTACGATTTTTAGTCAACATTCTCTTTGTGTATAGAAAATATCACCGTTCAATAAAAAATATACTCTTATTCGACTCAATGGATAACAACTGTGAGATATAATACGAAAATGAAAATTTACGGCTTGTTCGTTATGAAATCAGAATATTTCCTCTTGAAAACAACAACATGGTATTAATTACTTGCTTATGCAACGAAGTTAAATTAGTCTTTTTCCCTTATTGAATAATGAAGACAACACAGTTACATACAAAATAAAATCAATAACTAAATATTATAAAATTATTCGTTTTTTCATTACAAAAACTGTTGTATCAATACTCATATATAGAGTTATGCGATACTAGCTTTAACTACTTCAAGTTTATGTATATTTTAGATGTCTATTCATTGTGTAGGACAGTGGTTGGCAAACTCATTAGTCAAAAGAGCCAAATATGAGTAATACACCCATTTAGATTTCTTTTGAGAGTCAAATTTCTTTACAGAACTCTGTTTTTAAAAGTCGATTAAAACTAGGTACATTGAGTAAAACAAGACTTCATACTTTATACATATTTTTCTTTTATAATACTTAAGATACATAATCTAGCAAAATATGGCATTGGACTCATGTAGTACATAGGAAGTAGAAATTAATCTTTCTTTAAATTTAGATACAACTTACTGACTGATTAAAAATTGTATTAAAATACTATTAAATTAAAATAATAAAAATATTTTTAGATACGTTATTCGTGAAAGACCCGCACTCAAATACACAAAGAGCCGCATGTGGCTCGCTAACCGCAGTTGCCCGTCCACTAGCATAGTGCATTTCTAACATAATGAAAGTAATCGTACCGGAGTAATAATTGTTTCAAATTGTTATATAGTTCTAAACATTCAACAGCAAACAAGTGCGGTGCTAAATAAAACATCATTATTTTCGAGTTTCATATTTCGTTTTTTACTTTTTTACTTATTTGACAAACAATCGTAACACTGTTTTATGACAATATTTTTAATCTAAGATATTTTTAATCTATTTAACGAAATTTTTCTTGAATATAATAAAATGTTTTGAAAGACCGCAAAGTAAAACAAAACTTACTTTCTATTACGAAAAAATATACGAATAGTTCCATTACACATGAAAATTTGTTCGTGTTCAAAGTATGTATCGTTAAAGTGTAAAGCCTATCAAAAATGTCATGAATTTAACCATTATGACTATAAATGTACGCAAAATTATGATATTTATAAAGTTATAACTGCTTTCATAAGGTTTACCGAGCAGAGACTTTCATTGCCCCAAAAGTGATTATTCAGTGCGCAGTTGTGTATTTAATATTCATTCAGCACGATATTATCAAAAAATATCACATATTAAATAATATAAAATTGTAAATATTGATAAATTTTAACCAGACATATTTATAAATTAAAATACATCTGAATAAACAATTGTTTTTATTAAGGACCCACGTGGAATTTATATAGATTTCAAAAGCCTGATATGCATATTATCTTGATCCCAATATATTGATATTAAGGGACAAAACAATATATTCTACTTCAATTATATAATATTAAAAATACCAAAATTCTTTTTTTTTTCACCCCTCGTTCAACCGATCCAAGATGGGATCTTCACAGTATGGAGGTTTCAGCACTCATCTGTACGAGTAATAGTTACTGAAGGTTGATATCCTGATCCATGCAAATATAGGATCAAACTCGCAATACGTTCTCTGAGCCGTCTTCTACCAAAGTCCATATCGATATTTACAATATACAGAAGTATGTATACAATTTATGTTTATTTATATATATATATATAAATATAAATATGAATATTGACTTAAATAGTTATATTATTATAGTTTAATACTTATAGATCAAATAAATCACAAACACGTATTTTGTGTTCTTTCATGTAGTGGCAATCTTTTTTTATATTTTTATATTAATATAAAACTATGAATCAATTATTGAAGAACAGAAAAAAATCAATTATTTTTTTATTGAATTTCATGTTTTTTTTTTATACTAACAATATATGTAATAGATAGTTTCAAATGAAAAAAATATAGTTTGTATACTCATTTCATATACTCGTATAATATAATATAACGGTTAGCAACCAAAGAAAGTGGAGAAACGTAGAGAAAATTAATTAAATGATAGTCAAATATCGGTTTATATTTAAAAAGAACATTTCACAGCTATTTCTGATGAATAGATTTTAAAACATGTTCTTCCCTTTTTAAATATATTATATATATACACATTTAGTTTTTCAAATGGGTATCACTTACATACAATTTCCTAAACCAAAACCAACCAGCATGATAATGATTGCGTGATTGCACACCGTTAATGTCAAGTATTCCATTTAGAGCCATCATAATTTCAAGGTGCCGTTTACACAAATATAAAAAATAGAAATAGATGAATATAAAAGTGAGATATGAAATCAAACAGGGTATTTTATTTATAACGCGTTCATTTGAAGGGCATAAACTTCTTTTATGAGAAAATAAGTAAATGTTATATTTCTATCGCACGCATATCTGCTTAGATTGGTAACCACTCCTCTCCCCCAAGGCTGACCATTATTTAATAGGGGTAGTTTCGTTCCCATAGGGGGTAAGTAATACTTAACGATATTAAATAAACCAGGAACACTAACTGCCATTCGAAAAATTAATTTTGTAAATTTTATGTTGGCCATTCTTTAATCAGTCAGCCCTAAATTGTTTCTCAGCGGAAACTTTTTAAGCCCCTCAGTTACTGTGCTGAGGACATTTTTCACTTTTATTGAATCAAATAATTAAACGAGTTGTGTCTATGTATTTGTGTAACATACAAAATGAAATATAAATAAACGTGTATAAGTTTAAACATAGTTATAGTTAGAGTTTAATAAATAAAAGAGAAATAATAAATATATATTATGAATATTTTGACAGTTATAATATCATGTATAAAAACAAACAAATAACCAGACATTCATATGTATATTATTTAAAATACTCACTTATTACTTTTCTCCGTATATTTAATGGAATCAAAATTATTTTTTGTGATTAGCTGGATCTTTTCAATACCAAATATTTATGATATAAAACCGCCATATGTCTGCTTCAAGTGGTTACATACAAGTGTTTTTGATAGTGTAGTGTTGAATAACCATATCACCAGTTCCTCCTTCAACTAGTCAAAGCATCGGAATCTTTAAGTGCAAAAATAAAACTAAAAAATAATAATCCTTGTATGACGATTTCTTAATCATCTTGTTCAATGCTTTGGTCACATTTTTAAAATATGATTAGTATTGGACTACGTAGCTTGACAACAAATTACGTATTAGTATGTAGTATTTATTTCAATGTACAAATGAATAGAATAAGTGTAAAATTATTTCAATATATCTTTAGGTATTATGATGGTTAGGGTTTATTACCAACTGCATTACCATCCGTCAGCCTATTATATCGATACCATTTTTCTTGCAGATATTTACACTGAATCTCTCTTGTTATTTATTATCAGTCCTTCTCACCATGAAAGAACTGAGGGACGAGTGTCTTCTAGATATCATTTAAATACTCTATTACTGGTTTGAGAGTTGTTCCTATCATATTTTAGATGTAAATTTCTCGATAAGCTCAGCTTTATTACTGATGCGAAAACTTTAGGTTCTTTCAAATCTTATCAGATAGACTTTACTTACGGGGTCTAACAATAATTCGCAGCATCGTAAGCGTAATGTGAGATTAAGTGAAAATAATAATTTGTGGTGAGAATACATGAATCGCATCTCAACCGTGCATGCCTCTTCTTCAACCCAACTGAATTTCATTGTCGTGAGAGACTGCTAAACATCATACTATATATAGGATGTATTCGGTGAAATCACGAGACGCCGGCATAAATGGGAAGATGTAAGAAAACTGACCAGCAACAGGGACTCATGAGCCAACATGTGGTGTCCATATGCTCCGGCTGACGAGCGTGACATGATCTAAGAAAGAAGAGGAATATGGCTTTTGGTTTTTGTAAAGCAGTTAGTTTACAAATATTTATAATATGTATGCAATACAGACGTACTTCAGTATCTATACTGGTCATGAATTTAGAGACAGTATGTAATATGTGGTTTTAATCACTATTATACGTACTTCAGTATCTATACTGGTCATGAATGTATGCAATACTGAAAACTTTTATAGTTTACAAATTTATACAACAAAGACTTTCTGGAGCATTCAAAGATTGATATTCTTAATATTATTTCAGTGGTATTTCTGGCTATAAATTCAATTTATATACTGAGGATGATATAAAATAAAAGCCTAGTACGATATAATATTTAAATCAAGTTATATTGTATTGTATGCCTTTGTAAATCGCGAAGAAATAAATATTGATACTGTTCCCGGAATGAAAATAAAACCTTATGGCCGATGTGCGTGTCAACAAGGCAATCGGCTAAAAAGATTGTCTGAGAGATAGACTTAAGCATCGATTTATTATTGTTATATAGAGTTGTAAAATCCTCGTCCGATGCAGACCAGAGATTCCGCGATACTGTCACTTGTGTACTTTTAATTAATTACTAAAGTCTACATGGACTGATAGTTGTTCGAAGCATAATGAAACAAAGTAACTCAATGTCTTTTCACATTGTTTATGCGCTTTTAAATACACAATTTTATTACTAGTAGATTCATTTGAATTTATTCAGTCGGAACATGAATAAAACTCTGCTAGGATATTCCTTTTGTAAACGTTAACTATCACTTTGACTACTACTCAATGCCAACATATATTAAAAATACATAATGTATTTACGAGTATTATGATTGTCTATTGAGTAGGTTTATGCTCGACAATGATTGTGTAATAATATGTCAGTAAATCAGTGAATTTCGAATATTTTATTTAATATCCTTAACGTTTCTAATATTTAATAAAATATATGTCATGGATCAGGACTTGGGAACCAGCAGCCTTATGACCAAATATTTGGCCCACATTAAAGAGCGTGAATATATGGATCCCTCTTTTGCGGAGAAAATTTTTACTATAGTCTTGCATAAAAACATTTTTATCAAAATCCTATTCTGCAAGAACTTGTGATCTTCTTTGACTATAGATTTTTTTATCAGAATTATAGTTTTTTGTTTGAGTATTATGACCAATCTTGAATATTTTCGTTTATTGTGGCTCTTTAGGGTTATAAATGAAAACATGCAGCTTTTTTGATTACAAATTATTACATATGGTCTTCCACAATAAAAAGGTTCTTCATCCTGTCAGTGATAGTATTATTTAAAGGAATTATGTAAAATCATAATATTAAGATAATTTCAATACACGCGTAGAAATGTTCAATAATTAATTATATTTTATTGAAATGCTTCAATTTAAACTTTATATAATTTGAAACTACTAAAATGACCAAAAACGTTACGTTATTCTGTTTTGTAAAAGTTGATCATAAAATCAGTATGTGAGAAGGATACAAATATAAGTCCAAAAATGAAATGTAGAGAAAAATCTTTTTTTTGTCATGACTTATAGCTGTTGCATAGTTTTAATTTTTAAAACTTATTTAGATGCAATTAAAATATCTTAAAACAATGATACTAGTATAATGCAAAAGAAAAACTAATGGCATATATAAATAAAAATCTACATTTCCAAAAAATGTTTAAAATAAAGCTTCGGTAGAGTATCTTTATATAGAATAAAGCAGAGAAATTAGACGTCCAATGGTATCTTCTAAATAAGATTTTTACCTTATTTACTAGGCAATCCAATCCAATATTATAATTAAATTATAATTCGTAATATTCCACCACTAACTTATTTTTATATGCTGTCTAGAATGAATGTGTCAGTTATAAAAACTGAGCTTCATATAAATAGATTATATCTTAAAGTATGAAAAAAATAACAAAGTACAAAAAAATATTAAAAATATTAATTAATCTTCTTGTGTACACATTGCTTAAAGTTTTAGTGTTCTAATAGAAGGAAAGTTTGAATCGAGACTTCTTCTAGGATTTCCTCGATGTAAGTTACGGGTGAAAGTTTTTATTATACCTTCTAATGAAGTCTAAGTTAATTGGCGCCTTAACAGTTTCGCTTCTTGTTACTTAACAACCAGCCGGTTATACCACCAAAGGAGAAGAAAGACGAAGTAAAATAACCAATAACTGAGGAAGGCTAACGAATATAATTAATTGTGTGGATAATATTTTTACTT
Source organism: Rhyacophila sp. 25_7 (assembly GCA_036584705.1). NCBI lineage: Eukaryota > Metazoa > Arthropoda > Insecta > Trichoptera > Rhyacophilidae > Rhyacophila > Rhyacophila sp. 25_7. The sequence continues at coordinate 9,036 of JAPMAE010003712.1, forward strand.
TGTAAGGCAACTCCGAGGGAAAAATTTACATTGGAGCAGATTGAATTTGTGCACTAATTAAGAATATAAACTCATTTATTTTTTGACTGTTTATTAATAAAAAGTAAGATTCTCAGTTTTTCATTTCATATCTTATTTATTTTTTATTAAATACATTTAAATATTATCGCACCCATATATACATGATAGAAGTAATAATAATAATAATTAATATTTTATCGGCGTTAGTATCTCTGGATACAGTGCTCTGGTAGACATTAAAATGTATGTGACCTTACAGATGTTCGGTGTGTTTATGGCTAATTTCTTAGATATTGTAGTTTCTAGAAAGTTTCTTTTACGAAAAGGATAAAAATGTCGATACATGATATCGAGATAGCTTCCCGTAAAATTCCCAATATCTCAAAAATTGTCTACTTGTTTGTTATTGTTGCAAAAGTGGGCGGTTTCTATAGAATCACGTATTTTTTAAACTCACGATGAATCGTTTATATTAATTTATCGTATAAAATTACTACGTGAGGCTAAAGGATTTTTTTTTCGTAATTAGATTCTTAGATATAATGGCGATTCAAGTTTTATTGTTTATTTTTTCTCAAAAATCATCATTGGACCATACACATTGTTTTGTGATATTACATAGTTCACCGCACTGAATGTTAAATTATTTGCTTGAATTGGCGTTGTCATACTCCATTTTGTATTGAATTGAAATTAAGTTTATATTAATTAGTATATATTTTTTAGTACTGACTAAAGATTTGGTGATACTGCTGCTTACTCTAAAGGGGTTTGAAGGTCGCAGGTTCTCTACCTCTGATCTAGTTGTTTGTGCAAATTTATAACACAAGTTTAATACATCACATTAATCCTTACTATATTTTCACAATTATATAACAAATCTTAATATATATTATCTTCACACGTTGAAAGGAAGTTGTAAATGTATTGTAAGATAATTCCATTTTTTATTTTTAGAAAACCCTTTATTAAAAGAAACCGCCAAAGAATCATAAACATATAATAATGTCGTATATTGAGGATGCATTCAAAGTTGTATCCAAAGCAAAACTGCTATAACTTCTGTCAGAGTAAATTAGAAAATTTCAACATTTAAATGAAAAGTTCCACTGCCGATGCTCATGACTTTACAATATTATTATTATTATACGGTTGAAAGTTGCAGCTTTTGTAAAGTCCCATTAGAATAGAATTTTTACCGAGCCCAGTGAGCTCAAACAACTAGACTTGAGTGTTCAGTTTGCAGACAAAATATGATGAATATTATATTATGCGACCACCACTGCAGTGTGTTGTAATACTTTGAAAACGGATGCAGGCTACCGAGTTACAATTTCTTGGGTATATTGAAATTCTGAATAGTTATTGAAGTAGAGATAAGGACTTCAATTCAAAATACTACAATAGTTTGATAAAATCATAGTATATAAAAACAACCATCCGCTTCTAAATGGATTTTTCTTCGCGCCTACCATTCATAGTATTTTGTGTTTTTTTTGTCTTCCTAAAAAAGGATAGTCTTTAGAATTATTTTATGATAATTTGCATCTCCGATACTAAGTATTAAAATATTGAAAATTTGAATCTTCAGAAACAGTATTCGATTGTTTTTATTTTTAAATATTAGTTCTTCATTATATGAAGTATAATTGAGGAATTAGAGCTTTCTAGATTAAGTTAACTGTCTATTAAATCAGATTTTTGCTATTCGTCTGTGGTTGGTAATTCATTTGTTATCACTATCTATATAGTGTTTATAAAATGTGCCAAGAACTAATAATTTGATCTTATAACTTAATGTGCCCGTATAAAACATTTTATATAGTGTTACTGTTAAAATAAATCTTCATTATAATAAATATACGAGTATTTATTGACAAATATGCATTTTTTAAAAAATATAGATGGCAAAAATATTGTATTAAATTATGTTTGCAGAAAATTTGCATACATATTTACTTAACGCAATTTTAGTTTTAATTGTGTCATCGAGATTTTTCAGTTATATTCCCTCCACAACGGAGCATATGGACCTTCGCAACGTGAAGAAGATTTCCTTGACAGATTTTTTGCTATCAATAATTGTAAATTATTAACAAAACTAATTTGATCCACGTCTCAGTTTCTAAGCACATAACAAAACCTGAGCAATTTTCGTCCTTCGGCTCTTCAATCAGATGCGCTTTCCACTCATCTACAAGGACCATCTCTTAACATCTACTTAGTAACAAACGTAACTACAATTTAAAGAGACACATGTCTCCATGACATAATGATTTTAACCGTTAATTATTCATTTACACTAAATCCTCTTATTTCATACTTTGTATAATTACTATAAACTTTTTATAATTATTTCTATAAAGATATTTAAAATCAATTTCAAATATTATGACGTTCTCAACTGACTTTTTAAAATATATTTTGTGGAACTTATAAAAATTGGGTTATTATTATATTTCAATATAATAACTTCTCAAGGGATTGACAATTGATAAAATTAGTTTTAAAACAGTTTCAAAGATAATTTAATGAACCTTCTAAGCTTAAAGTTTAATTAAATTAGTAAACTTACTAAATATACCTCATCAAAATATAACCATTTTAGTTGCTAGGATTTTAAGAGTTTATTCTAAATTAATATTTATTTTGATAATTTGTTCGTTTTTACGAGCTTATTCGTATTTCTTCTGATTAACGCAAAGTTTTGATCTTTGAATAATTTTGCCACATTAAATTTTATATGACGGTAAATAATATTTTGATATTGGATCTATAATGCTCAAACATTTAGTATCGAGATATCTTTGCAAGGAAGCTCTTCCGGAGGCTTTCCTGATAAAAGTTCTACGTCCCGACCTGGATAATCAGTGGTGTTTCAAAAATTTATTATACGTGTTTATATTTATCGCAGCGTTTTTAATCTTAATTGTTTGTTACTTTTAGTTTAATTTATTACTATATTTGCATACGTATTACAATCACAAAAGCAATATAGTTATTCGTTTCATGTTGAATATATGTATTATGCAGAAAAGAGAAAACAGTAAAATTATTTTGCTTAAGTAAATATAGTATTATATATGATATGTTTTAATTTAATTAGTAATTTTATGAAAAACGACAAGTAAATAAAAGATATCTTATTATAAATGAATACTTGTTTATTGAGTTAACTGATATAAATGTTGATTTAAATACTTAATGTTTTTCATGTCTGTCAATAGCTGGTTGATATTGTCTAATATTAAACCAATAACTGAATTTAACGCTAAGATATAATAAAATAATTCATTAAAAAAAGTTTATGTTACGCATATTAATAAATTGATGCAATTATAATTAAGAAACTAAGCACTTATAAAAATATTATTTGACATTTGAACATGTTCATTGAGTTTAATGATTTTATATCTAACCTCACATTATATCGAATATCATAATATCAAGCAGTACTTTTATTATTACATGATATACATACAATGAATATGATATGACTAGTTTCAAATACAAATATTTATATCTACACCAATATTCAAAAATATAAGTGCGCCCTTGTTTAAAAGGGGATGTGTTTGAGTCGTACCAGTGGTGGCTCAGTTGAAAGCGCCCGAGGCGTCCCGGGTTTGCGCTCCCACCGCTCCCCGTTTATAAATAGACATATTCCGTTCCTAGTGCACCCCTGATCTAGATACTATGGCCAGACGAAACACCAATAAATTCTCGTAACTCCCTGCAAATATTTACAGTACGTCTATGATAATATTTTTGTGTTTTCATAACCCACAATATAATGATTGCCCAGATTCATTTTTTCCAGAATTGAGTAGGTATAATATATATATTTTCGGCGTCTATTGTTGGAGAAAAGCATTCTTATATTTTCATTATTATTATGCATTATAACGAAGTTTTACGGCGTTTCAGCAAATAAAGTTAATGGGTTCTTTTGTTATTGGCTCATCTAAAAAATCAACCGTAAGATATCTTCAACTTGATAGACTGTAAAAAATAAACGTATTGCTAAAATAATTCTCTTTTATGCGTCATTGGTTGTTGACATTATCCATCTATTAAGTCTTATTTTTCATTTCGAAATATAGAGATATCAATAATTGACAACTAAGACTGTATTAAATATTGAATACTATCGATGTTATATAAAAAAGTGTTCAGCTCAACAAAAAAATGGAATCTTAAACAAGCATACAATACAGTCCTCTATAACAAAACAAAACTACTCAATATTCTAAAAAACTCTCATGGTATTTCCAAAGATTAAAATTTAATAAATAAGGCATTACATTACATTTCAGATAAATTTTACATGTATAATATGTTGTTCTTTTTGATCCAAGAGCTTTTTCATAATATCAATATATTAGAATTTATATCATATATTAGAGAATATAGTTTTTTTCTACTGCATTGTCAATTTTTTTTATTCAGAACACGATAATATGACAATTAATAGGTCAACAACATAATTATCTCTAATATTCTGGTAAATAATAAAACATTATAAATATATTAATTATTATTATTCGATGGTGCTACGATTCGTTCGGGTATATAGTCGAAGATGCAACTATCCAGGACTCCAAGCTCCTTTTTCTTTGATTTACAATCAAGCTTTCTGTATCTCTCGTGACGTATAGCGCCCATCTCTTTTTGACTTTGTAAGGACACCAAACGCGTCTTGTATAGTCCTATAATTATCGCAACTTACAATGTGACTCACTTGCCTGCGTGCTTTCAAGTCAATTTATATGGTACTCGTAGAATTTATCGAAATGCTCAGTGTTAGTACGGAGTTGGTTTTTAAGAAAATTAAACTACTCTAAATATTCTTTAGAATATTTAATTTTCGTTACATTTTATATTTATATTAATATTTTATATTGCGTGATATTTTCCTGTTTTTTTGTCAGATTATATATCCCAATTATAAATCAATATTACATATTATGATATATTATAAAATAATCTAAATTAACTAAAAAGAATAAAAAATATATTTTATTTTATTAGAGTATTTAAAAAAGTCTTATCAAACTAGGTAAGTAGATGTATTTTCCAATAATCTATTTGCGTATTTTTGACTGTGCTTTCACATTAAAAAAAAATATAATGGCTGCCTATCTGCAGACGCACTTGAGGTAAGTCTCTTCAGACTTACGTCCCTTTCGTTAATTTCTCACTTCTGTTCACCCCGTGGAAAAGTTCTGAGAGAAATTACGTGACTAAGCGCAAAACATTAATTCAACATTCAAACATACATTCCTTACCGCAAATTCTGGCAACACCAATTTGAATTTCTCTCCTGTTATCTGACGCCGCGGCTAAAACTCTCTTTCTCTATACTTACGTGCGTTACTCCGTGATTGTTGCTAAACTTCTCGCATATATCACAAAACCTCGATTGTGAATTGCGGTTTTCCATATGGTTTAACGTGGAACAAGTTTTTGGGCGAATTGATGACTCGAGCACGTTCTGTTTATTGTAGTTGACAAGATGAATTATAGTGAATACGTGTGAATATACAAACACGAATGAAAATCTTTACTTAACGAGTGTGCTGTTGTTTGTTAAGCTTTATTTAGACTAATTAATAAATGTGTTTATTTGTAGTATTTCACACATTTAAAGCGAAAGCATTGATAATTATAAAAACATGAGCAGCACAGTGTTGGACATTAAGAATCGTTTTATTTAAATTATTCAATATTATACAAAACTTATGGTCTTGATTTCGTTATTTTTAGTTATATACTCTGTAAAGAATATATAGATAAGTATAAAAAATTGTGTTTTTATTTTTAACAGATAAATATCTTTCATAATTTTTCTTTATCAAGCTAATGCATTCAGGTGTCTAACAGCATTTTTTCGGAACGAATTTTTCTGTGGGGTATTTTTTCAATATGACATCAATAATTTATACGAGTGTGTATATAT
>JAPMAE010003715.1:3176-15011 GCA_036584705.1 Rhyacophila sp. 25_7
GTCAAGTCCAGTCTTTTGCAGAAGACCCCTATCGATCAATCACAATATATCTAAAATATCTTGCATATTCGAAATCATTATGTAGTAGCGAGTGGTTTATTGAATAATATTTTATATAAGATAAATTATAGTGTGATAATTTTGCCTAAACATTTTAAACAACTGTCAAATAACAAATTCCACATGGATACATATAATATTGTAAAATTAAGTTAACCACTATCTTAGTGTCTAGCACGGGAGTGAGAAACTTTCTTGGCCCTCCAGTGTGGGCTTAATAATAAGCCATGTCTGTACCCCACGTTGCATCACATGGCCTTATCAGATTGTACATGAATACAAGCGACCTTCCAGCATGAAGAGGTTCGCCACCTTGGTCTGCACCACTACATTTGTGAATTGCAGATATTTGGTTTTAATCTCTTAAGTCAAATTAAAATCCCAATGTGCCAATTATATTTAGGAGATGAAACATTTGATTAATAAAAAATTCTCGTTTAAGATAAAAACAGAAATGGGGATATTCTATTAAATAGGGCATTACTTACAATAGTGCATGTCTGGCAAGATCATGAGGCATGAGCTTGCTATAATCGGTGAAAGACACGAGGAAAGGAGTCCGCACCCCATCCACGAGGACCACATTCTTACCAGTCTTATCAACAACACTCTTTTTCTGATATAGAGTTGTTCCTGATGATAGGCTCCTGGCTCCAGCTAGAAATGCACAAATTGTAGACAGGTTTTTTTTAAATAAACGAAAGGTTAAAAAATATTAACGATAGAAAATAAGGAAACTAATAACCGAGTTAGCAAAAACAATTTTTCGACTTTAATTAGTCGAAATGTTTCTTCAGATATAAATGGTGGGGGGAGGGTGATAAGACTGATATTAAGTTTGACAAAAAAAGTAATTTATAAGGAAAACGTAAAATAAAAACGATAAATATAAAAATGTACTTATCGACAAATTAGAAGGTGAAAAATAATAAAAAAATCAACAGGTAATGTTTTATTTGGACAGATTGAATCTTTTGAAGAGTTATAGTTTCCAGACCTTGTAATCAGAATAATTGTTTTCAAAACCCAGAACGCTAAAACATTAATATTTTGGCATCTATTTATAGGAATGTTTCGTCCGGCTTTCTTTAATCAAGTATCCGACTAAAGTACAATTTAATTTGTACATATCTGTAATTTACGTTACGGATATACGTCACAATAATTTTGTACTCACCATATTTTATGGAAGCTGGGGAAAGTCCTAGAGGAACCTTCAAAAGGTTTTTTGCAATAAATGATGCCATAATTTTGAGATAGAATGATGAAGCGAACAAATTAACGCAATACCGAAAATACAACTAAGTTATCGAACAATTTACGGTGGACTCTGACCTGACAGTTAAGATGTGTGTTGCCAACTTTTTTTGTATTATTATTGCCTGCGACAAAAATTAATTTTAATAAAAATACCAGGGGCCTACTCTAGATAAACATTCAAATTATTGTCGGCCTTATGGATTAAGAGCTTTTTATCCTTAAAAAGGCAGTCTTTCACTATATATTTTATTTCTACTAGTATTAACGGTAAACATATTTTTATAATTAAACCCATCATCTAGTATATTTTTTCAGATAAAATAAAAACACTTGATAATCAATTAACTCACCAGTGTATTGATACATGTTATATATTTCAGTTAGGAGTCGTCCATAAACCACGTAACGTTTTTTGGAGCCCCTTCATATGGATAATCAGCTTGCCTTCCCTCCTTCATTTTAAAAGTTATATAACTTTCCACATTACAAATTCAAAAAGTGACAACAATCAACTCCTATTTATTTTGATAGGGAAAAATAAAAGTTAATCACCAAGTAGATGTTGGTGGTCAACCCCCTTCCCCCTCGGGAATACTATGGTTTATGGACGACCCCATAAGCGATAAATACTCTGGAATTTTCAATATATTGACTTCTATATCGAGATTCGCTATATTTTCATTGAAATAGCTTTACATATTTGCATGAATTTTATACTGGGAGTTTGTTTTTCATGAAACATTATGCATCATACTAGTTAATAATTTCACAATGTTGATTAAATTTTAACTCGACAGAATTTTGTATACACATTTCCACAAAATGTAATAAAAAAAATAATCAAAATCAGTTTTGTTTGTGTAATGGCTTCATCTATTACATTTCCAACTTCAATGAAAACGAAAATACATTCAGTGAAAATAAGTGCATTAAGCTGCATTAAATAAAATTCATTAGAAATGTGAAACATTTAGTTATTTCCAAAGCACAATTTGCCACTTGGTACCATTCTGAGAGAAAATAGATCATTTCGAGTTCAAAGTATGCTGCTGATGAGTGATTTAATCTTGAAAAAACTACAACGCATTCACACTTGCTAGTGATGAAGGATGAAAATAAATAAACATTAAATTTGCATCAATAAATTTATTTCAATATAATATATAATCTTTGACATGCAACCAGCTTGAGAAACTTATTCTAGGAACAAACTGCATAAGAAGTACGAGTACTCCCCCACAGCCCCTTCAAACACTTCGATGGCTGCCTCCTTATTTCGACGACCAATTCAACTACACCACATATCCCGATCCATACAAAACATAACATGTATAGAGTCACTGATAATGACAGGCAAATAAAAATTAAGTACAGGAAATAAAGAATATTGACAAAGTACATATACCAAAGGCTATTTATAAAGAAATGAAAAAAATGTGAAGAAAAACCAATTTGAAAACTTCTGTAATTGAATATAAAAGTTTAAGAACCAGTCCGTTATTGTAGGGTGTTCGAGATTATTCAGAGAGTATTCAACTAACTTGTAAATAAAAAATATGTATGCTAGTATGGACTCTTTAGATATTTGTTTTTATTTTAATGTATTTAAGTAACATGCTTAGGCAACAAATACAATTATGATTTATATTGAAGAACATGTGGTTAGTAACAAAAACACATCTCGGCTGGCTGCACAGCACTTTTATTACATTGATTACAATATTTTGACATTTATCGCATGTAATTATTTGTTTGTTAAGAAGATTTATTGAGCATCGAGAATACGACGCGCATCTAATCTTTCGACTCTAAATTAAAAAAAGGACATTTAGTAATTTTCATGAAAGCTATTAAAATTTTCAATATTTTATTGAACTCAAACTATGTCATTACAAAATGTTGACAAAATTAGTGCGAAAGCCGCTAAAATACACTTCACATTATTAAAAAATTATTTCAATAGTCACTGCGAATACTTTGGCATTTACTACAATTTTGATGTCCAGTAAATTGTTAGTGCAAAAAGATTATTTTTTAATACCAAACATTAAACAGTGGGTTACGAAGGAATTATTTACCAAACACCGACCCGAAATGAATTCAGTTTCTTGAAATTGATACATTTCTTTGAAATTACAAAATCGTCAGGCTATGGGAGCGAATTTACATTCGCGTGAAGCATGTCTGCAAAATAGAACTTTTACAAAAGCTGAATTCGTTGAAAGTCAACATTCAGTCCAGGCATGAGCCCGGATTCAGAAATCAGAGGAATCATATAAAAAGGAATGCAGAAATAAATTATTATGAAGGTTATTTAATACCATCGTGTTATAAAAAGAGGCAACAATGGTAAAAACGGACAAAAAGCAAGAAACTGAATATTTCGTTGAATAAATTTTAATGAATAAATGCTTCATTCAGAATCCTGACTGAATACGTCGTCGCGTGGAAATACTGCATTTGCAGATATCCTTGAGTAACTTTTTGTAAGTGTACGATGGAAAAGTGTCAGGATTCTACCAATCCGAAAGACAAGATCAATATGCCAATAAAAAAGCCGGTCGTATTGGGGAATCTCAAATAAAAAACGCTGCATCGATTTGGATCTTTATATCATCTACTGCACTGTACTGTGGCAAATGTCTGAATTTCAAAAATATCACAGAAAATTAATAAAATGTAAAACATTAAAAGCATTTTTCCAGAGCTGAAATTTAATTTAAAATCAGTTTTCATCAAGATCCATACAATTTTCTGCATAAATTTAGTTAATAAAAAATGTTGAAAGTACATTTTTATTTATGAAATGAAACTGGACTAACAGACTACTTAAGAAGATTCGTAAAAGAAGTAATTTGCTTTTAATAAATTAGATACAGGGCAGTCGACATATAGAGCGGAGCTGCAAAAGACAGAGCATGACATGATTTTCATATAACTCGTTATTTTTAAATCCAAGTTTTCAGTATACTGGCAACATTGTGAATCGCAGAGATGCTCTGTTGATGTCAGCAGTTGCCGCCGGATGTCAGCGTCAGTTGAGAGCAACTGGGATGGGGGCAGGGGAGGGTGAAAGGGACAGTGGGGAACTGGGAGAAAGAGACTGTTCGAGGTTGTGATTCACGATAGCAGCCGGAGAGATGCCGATGAAATGATCAGCAGTCAATGGAGAAAGTTCCTTCAATGCACACCTAAAAGAAAATAGGCAATTAACAATCGAAGACAAAGCTATTTATCAGACATTGAAAACACTTGCAGCTGTAGAAGTAAGTTGTCTAAAAGAAGGCAAATCAGTGCTAAACATATTAAAAAATACATTTTTGTATGGAGCTTGATCAGTGTTTAATTTATTTTCTTAACCAATTAAATGCCCGAAACGAGTTAACTCGCATAACTTAAAACATAATTTACTTGATAACTTTGAATATTTAGGATGATTTTAAATATGAAAATGCAGAACAAAATCATGACTAAAAAAACATTCAACATGCTTTTAAAAATTCTATTTTTTCTTCAAAATTCACAGCTTGCCATGTTGTGACATTATGTCTGGTACAGAAAAGATTAAATATAATCAATACTCAGTAAGTTGTATTTCTCGAGAGATGAGTAAAAAAGTATTTTTTATGAATTTTTAGAAAGTCCTCCGAAGTAAATTTAAAACAATTATTGATACCAAAACATGATAATAAAAAACCTTGAAACTGCAAGCATCTAATGAAAAAGCACAGAAGTGTGAAAACAAATTATTAATTATTATGAATAACATATATTTTATTTACCATAGATCAGACGTGACATAAGCGGTGACCTTAGGCACAGGGAATCCGTTGAAAGGACTGGCCACAGGCAAAGTGTAAGCACCCATGTCGGCAAACACCACCCATTCTCCCACCTCCATTGAGGGCAGTGCCACGTCAGACAGGATCTGATCCATACTGTCGCAAGTCGGACCCCACAGACTGCTGGGCACAGTCTTGCCGCAGCTTTCCTGCAGAACAGAATATACACAAGTTAAACCACTGTGACTTTCAATCTTACGTTTGTACAGGTGCATCGTTATTGTTTCACAATTCGACTCTGTTTAGGCAAAAAGGCTTAACCCTCAGTCTTATGAAAAGTGCTTTTATTTGAGAATCACAATGTACACAACTAAATACACGTTCTGTCAAAAGGAATTAAGCTAAAAATGCAGAATTATTATCGAAATTCAGCATTAGATTTTGAAAAAAGAACAATCTACTAAGTTTGTATGGAAAGAAAAAAAGCATTAAAGGTCAATTTTAATGATTTTTCTTTAATAAATTTCGTAATTATCTGATCAGGAAAATGACACACCAATTTAATGGTCACTGTGCACTTCAAGTCTGTGTTAATGTGACTTTAACTAAAAATCATTGAAATATGTGTTTTTTGCCTCCTATAAATTTGTTTTAAGAGGGTTACTCCCTTTTACCTAAACACAGTTGATATTTAATATGACAGCTGTGAAAACTTTTGTGTCTAGAATAGTTTAACAGTAAAACTGCAGTAATAGTGACCTTGAGCGGGACAGCATTGATGATTTGGTGATCGTAAAGAATGCAGTTGAAAGATCCATAAACCCCATCATTTAGGAAGTACATGGCATGCGATACTGATCCATCTTCGGCATATAGCTGAAAAAGAATAATCAAATCATATTGGTCAAACGTTTGCAACAAAAATTAAAATCAGTTTGAAATATTGCAAGTATGTCTGTTCAATAATTTTAAAATTAATCATACCGCTTGCTAAAATATGAATGGACAGAAATGATGGCTTCATATTCAAATAAATTGAACGTAATTTGATAATAATAAACTGGCCAATATAAAACTCATATCATAACTACCTGTCTCTTAGCAAAAACGCAGCATGCAAGGGTGAAAGCGGATGCCACAAAGTATCTTCCGGGCTCTGCAATGATACGCACTCCACTGCCCACTGGGAAATGTTCTTCCAATGAACGGTTCACTACGCATGCAATCTGAAAAAAATATGTCAATTTCTATGTTGAAAACTTGTGTGAGATGTAAAATTTTGGAAATTTAGTGAAACCTTTTTTTAAATAATTATGAAACTGTCAGGTTTGATGTAATAATAACTAACATCAGTTTAAAATGTTCCGGAGGGTAATTTATACAATAGTATTGACTGACTATCAGGCGGTAAGGTTTCTATCAGCTAATATATCAAGGGCAAGAAGTGCCTATGTCAGATTTTACATCTGCGTCGCTTATGTCAACATAGACATTTCTTGTTGTAAAATAGGCTGAAACATTATTTGACATACGTTTCCTGTGCTCGTATTTCATTAATATTAAATCGGCTGACATAGGCACTTCTAGTGTTGAATGAAGGAAAAATTTTGAGTACTTTCTGATACCTAACTCAAAATGGCCAAAACTGACTTAGACACTTCTAGCATTTAGCCCCAGATATATAACTCAAACATAACGGCTGAAAGTGTAGTTTTATCCTTTTCACCAACTAAACATCATTACATTGTGCATTTAAATTTAAGTGTTTATTTGGAAAACAGAGTGATTTTTGTCAATGCTATTTATTTTTCATACAATTCAATGGTTTTCTTCTTCTACATGTACCTTTGAAAAGATAACGGTGCTGCTCAAAGTGTGTTAAGAAGAACTGAGTATGAAACTCAAATTGATTTTCAAATGTATGTTTTTATTAACCAACTTTATAGAAATATAAACAAATATATGTTAATTTTTACAGAGTGCCCTTCTATATAAAAATATGTCAAAGTTTTTCAATGTCTTCTGCATGGTCTTCACACCATTAAATTGGAAAAAACAAGACTCCACAAGAGTAAAAATTGATTGAAAATGTTGTAATAAGTCAAAACTGGTAGATTTTTTAAAAAAAATGACTATAAAAACTGTATTACTGTTTTACTATAATGGAATAGAAAATGATAATATTAAGCAAATTTACCTCGTCGATGGAAGAACCAGTGCCTCCAGGGAATCCGCCGCCAATATCCAAGAGGTCCATGTTGTGGCCCAATTGGACTCCGAGGGCGAACAAATCGGCTGCATGAGAAATGGCTCGACTGAACACCTCCGGTTCGCCGCATCCTGATCCCACATGGAATGATACTCCGACAACCTGAAAAGAATAATACATATCTAAGAATATGTTTTGTAAAGAATATTACCCTGCTTAGACACTCGCTTGCATCTGAAAAGTAAAATTGGACACTTCACGAAGGATACTGTAATTCAGGCTGCATCTGGTAACGTTGAGACCCTAAGTCTACCCAAAATTTAGTTGATAAATGACACAAAATACATTTGTGTGTATTAAAGGAACATGAAATATATTTATATATGAAAAAATAGATTGAGAACAGTCTTGATTACAAATAATAAAGGTACTTACATTAAGTCCCAACATGCGAGCTTGTTTAAGAAGACGTGGGGCTTCGAGAACAGGATCACAGCCAAATTTGAAGCCCAACGGGCACTGTGCCACTTTTGCATCGCATCGGATACGAACCACCAATCTATGAACAATATATACATAAAAAAAATAAAATAACATTTATGAACATTGGTACAACAATTTACAGGCCGAATAATACTTCTATGAACAGCAGTTTGAAGGTAATAAAAAATAATCTCTGAAAGTCCTGATACATTATGAACAAATTTGAAACGTCTATAACGGAGGAGTATTTTTATCTTCAGACAGATTTCTTTGTATATTCCAACAAATATACTTTTTTTATGGGCAATCTTGGAAAAACATGAGTCAAGACATGGTCTCTGTTGGATATTTTAAATTTTAGACTTAGAACTATAATTAAATAGAATTTTAACCTGTTTAGGGTATGGATGCGTATATGCGTCCGCTCGAAATTCTCTTTGTATAAAAAGTATAAACATATATGTACGTCAAGCACCAAGCAATAAAATACTCCTACATATTATTTGTGTATCAAATAAACATTATACAATAGTGTTGCATAAATTTAATAAAATTCAGAATTCAAAGCTAGATTAATAAAAAAACTTTCACCCGCATGTGTAACCGTAATTTAAAAAAACTCGCTTTATGCACCTCTATACTCCTGGCCATGTTAATTTATTAGTTTACGTTAGAGATATAATTTTACCTGGCCCTAGGATGATGTTGCTTAATCTTCAGCAGCTCAAATTCACTGTCAAAGGTCATGGTGTTGACTCCGGTGGCTAGAGCATGCCGCACATGTGACGCAGGCTTGGCAGGATTTGCAAAGATGATGCGCCTGACAACATTAAAAACAATGGTTATTATTATAAGTTCTAAATAACATATGCTACTACCATACAAAAATATATGCTTATTTCGTCAATAATGACCATACCAATAGATTAAATCAATCTCATTGATTATGAAATAAACATTAAATATAATCAATTTTCGAAGTATTGTCTAGTTTTCAACAATTACACAATACATCGGAATTTCTATTGATAAATATCAATGTAATGATGACAAACATGTAAAACTGATATATTACTGATTTGATTAGTTGATTTTACTGTTCACATTCTTCCTGAATGACTAATTAAAAAGTAATAATAATTTACAAGTAATAAAAGAGAAATACAAAATAATTTGCATTACAAATAACAACTCATTGTATTATAGGAAATTACCGAAAGAATAAATTGATGTGTTGCGAATGATGTAAACACATTGTCACTGGGGAGCACCAATTTTGCATTATGCGCCATTTACCTAGACCGTCAGTGTTTACCCTGATTTCACTCGAATGCAACACAATATAGTTGTCAAACAATGGTTTAGAATAAACGACCTGTAAATATCTCATTGTTCCTTACATACAATGAAGTTAGGCAAAAAATGGAAGTTTGAAACTTGGCAAACAATGAAGTTTACCGCCTACAATATAAATAAGAGCAAAAATCACAGTTCGCACTCACTCGGGGCTGACTCCGAGGTCGAGGACCTGGTTGATTTCAGCTTTTGAAGCGCAATCAAATCCTGCTCCGAGTGCACTCAGTACCTCCAAAACTATCTGCATGTCGTTGCACTTCACAGCTGCAATGAAAAATTAGAACCTTTTATAAAATACAAACACTGCACAAAACAAAACGTGTCAATGATTTTTAATGTCTTGAGATATAATTAATTTTCTGTACTGTAAATTCTTGGTGGAAAGTCATTATATTCAAATAATAACACACTTTTTATACATATTTTGTAACTCTCCTATCGACGGCTTAAAGTCACACAACGTTATCTACAAAAATGAGTTGTTTTTATTTACGATGTTATTTTACATTCTTGGCTAGATAATTGTCAAACAACAGTATGTAAATCTTTTCTAGTTTATTCTTAAATCATCTGTAAAGTTTAATGTTAATTAGAAAAAGTGCCATTGTTTAATATAAAAAGGTTGTATAAGTTGTCAGCGTTCTTGTCACAAGACAAATCAAATTATCAAACAACAAATTATGACATTTGAACACCAAGTTTTAAATAAACATCTCCTTTGTTGAATTCCAAGAAAATAAAAAAATACATTTTTTGGCTCTCCTGTAAATGCACTTTTGTAGATAGCGTTGCCTGACTTTAAACCCTCGCTATAGAAATGTGTAGATTAGTAAATTAATTAAATTTGTGACTAGTTAAAAATATTGCAACAGGATAAAAGAAGTATGCCTGACATACTTTATATATCTTAGGTAAAAACATAATTTTCGAATAGCAACAACTGCTATTCATTCAACCGTAAATGTGAGTGCCATGAACATCATCCGAAATAATAATCTTCAATAACTAGTACTTTGCGACTAATCATATAGTCAATGTTACTTTAATTGAAACATACTTCTAATGATCGGATGAAGTACTGATCGAGACAAATTGATATGCCTCACCGTAATGTGGCTCAACACGCGGCATCCTATACTTCCAGCGACGGAACTTGTCCACGATATCTCCGATGTCCAAAACATAAAACGCCTCCTCCTGGCGACGAGACGCTGCAGTCTCCCTCACAGCGGAGCTGCTGCTCCAGCCCTCCTCCACTACGCACACACGGTCTTCCACTTTCACCATTTTCATCTTATTAGACACTTCCGCACGGAAATTGACAATTCTCACTCAACTGAGAGCGATTTGGGAATGATATGATAAACACAAGAGGGAATAGATTCACAGTCGTTAGGTCCAAGTATTTTTATCTATATATATATATTTTGTTTTACAGCGATGTATCAAAGATTGCAAACGGAAAGTAACAAAAGGCCGCGCAGCCGACGGATGTCGGTCAACAACGACGCTCGGTCAACGAAACAAACTGAAAAGAAAGATACAAATACACTATTATTACAGAAGTGAAAAACACACAATGTCAAGAATTTTTTTAAATTCAACTAATTCGAAACACAAATCCTGGCACTGTGTTCACATACCAAGAAGAACATACACACATGGGTATGCAACATATTCCTAACACGTGAAAAGTTTTATTTCATATAATCAACAATATCGGCCAGTTACCGGCAGAACATCGTAAGCACCAATTGGACGATTTCCTTTTTTTATAGAATCTGTTCAAAATAGATATCTGCACAGTCCGCACAGTGTCAAGATTTAAACTCGTGTCCTAAATTAAAAAATAATAAATGCACATTTTCAATATTAAATTTATTTATTAAAATAACCTTAAAAAAAACATCCTGTAAAATACATTTTTTACGCTTCCAATCTTCCGCCGGGGATGGGTTGATACGTTAGGTATAGGAAAATATGTGACTGAAATTAAGGTAAAGAAAACACAAATACACCATTTCCACTGAATGCAAAACATGCATAGATGGGGTATTATGGAAATGAAATCCTCGACTTGTGAATTGATAATGTGATAACGCAGCACGCTTACCACAGCTACATGGAGAAATTTAAATTAAAAACAATTGAAGTAGTGAAAATTATGACTATTACAAGAATGCATATTTTAATCGTGATCAATTTTAAATATACGCCGAGTTAAATAGTAAAGAGTTAAATTTTCAATCTCGTTCCTTCACTTCAAAATTATATCTAAAGCACCAAGCTATCGCTTTTATGATATTTTATCACTGCACCGACATAATATTGTAAAAAGAGGATTATAAAACATTACGTGTTATAGTGGTGAAATGATCATCAATATTGAAATTCATAAAAATATCCAACGCAATATCAAATACTATTAACAAAGGATCACCCATTAAAATCTGTATATAAAAAATACAAAATTTATTTAATTATTTTATTACTAGCAGATGTAACTTCAATTGAGTATTGAATAATAAAAATATATTATTAGAAACCGCTCATTTAAAGCAAAGATTATACAATAATGATACTAAGTTTGCTCTCTGTTTTGCAACAATCCTAAATCGCAATCATCCTAAACTTATTTTCCATTCAATCGAGTGTTCATATTTTCCTTCAGTGAAAAGATTCTTT
>JAPMAE010003722.1:0-14999 GCA_036584705.1 Rhyacophila sp. 25_7
ATAGGGATCATAGCCACAGACATTCAATTTTATATATATAGATTGTTAAATTTACTTTAGTTAATGAAATACATGATATCAGTATAATTTTATTATTTTAAATCAACTTAATATGTATTTATATTCCTTAATAAATAATGTTTAGGTAGACGAAAAAATAATTTCATTATATTTTATATATTTTTTCAAAATAATATATAATTTTCCACTCAATAGCATAAGTTTTTTCAACAAAGTAATGGATATGTTTATGTTTTCGTTAAATTGCTAATTTGTCATCATCATTGAATATTATCTTTATTGCTAGGAAATATATAATCGTTGAAATAATATCATTCAGTTTCACACAACTGTCACTAGATTGAGATAAACTAGTCAAAAATGTCTTCTCTCATCTCAAATCTGAATCTGAATCTGAATCTCAAACACAAATATCTATATTTAATATAGGTAAATTATTTTTTCATGCTCAGTAAAGTAATATTTCGTAAAATATTTGTATTATATTAATATATTTCACAAATATGTGTATATTTGCAAAATATTATTATATATATATATTATTTTCATTATTATATGTTAAAATTTTACCAATAATCAAACTTAATAATTCTGTCTAACTTATGTGTTTGTTCAAAATGTTTTTTTACATACAATATTTTTTCGATAAAATTAAAAGTAGATTATTCCCTTATAATGTTGTTTAATATTATACAAATAAGTGTTTTATAATTAATAATCCATAAAGTTAATTAAAAATAATTTAATAAACTCTATACAAGTATAGTAGTTATAAAAGTCGTATTTTCTTGCGCTGAATAATAATTGGGTTATTTACATGTTAAAAGTTTGATATGGATATTGTTTATTAGTTTTATTATTTTAGGTACACTACTGAAAACTTAAAATACACGAGAGGTGATGCTTAAGAATACAATGTTGATATTAAAAGACTTGATACACCATTAAAACTGAAGCAATTGTAATGATTTGAAAAGGAATGAATCTGGAATTGGGTCAAAGAGAGAAAACTTGTAATAAAACTTCATAAGTAAATAGAGGATGATAAATAAAGATAAAATTATTTTAAAGTTTAATTATTTTTGGCACGAATTCAACAGTATCACAATGAAAAATGCGTCATATTTTAAATAAAAAAGCTATAAATATAAAAAAAAAACTAAGGAAATAAACCCATAAGAAGCAATGAAAAATGTAAGGTATAGTGGATATTACTACTTCATTTTTTTTCCGTTAATACTTTTTATCATACTAAAACTAAAAAATATATTCAAATCATATACAAAAGTTTTTATTATCTTAGTGCAAAATTTATCTTATGTTTTATATTATATTATATCTTTTTGGAGGCAATTGTTAAATCATAATTATTTTTTGTATTTTTTTCGCAAAACATTTTTTTATTATTGCAACTTTGACACATACACGTACAAAATACACACGTACTTACAAAACTCTAATTTAAAACACTTTTGACTATCAGCATTATTTATTTCAAACAATCATAATTGTTATTTGAATTTTTTAGTAAATACATATTATATGAAGCGTATGAAGATTTTTGAAACATGCAAGTGGGGAATGGCATAAATAACCTTAAAATAGTTGATATATATTTGAGATTTGTTGTGTATGTAAGATAAAACGTTTTAAATATCGATTTAATAAAAATAATACAGATGTGGCATTTAATATTATTTGCCTGTGGTTTTCACTCATCTTTTAAAACTCAAATACGTTAGAAATTGTAATTTCCAGTAACAATACAAAATAAAATAGTTAAAATATTTTTTAGCAATTATTGACCTCCCCATGAAATTGTTAGTTGATTCTGACGAAATTTACAAAGTATCATGAAAGAGTAAACGTGAGTAGATTAAATAAGCAGTCGATTAACATTTGTATGTGTGTTACAATAAAGTAATATTATGTTACATCCAAAGCGTAGCAAATACAATAATTTAAATAAACACAGCCAGCACCGAACAAATCGTACAAATTATAAGTCGATTATGTGTGTGAAAAAACGGGTACGCGGTGATACCGATAATGTGCTTTTCCGTATAACTCTCCCGCTACCGTATTGGCTTTGCATCGGCAGATACCGAGGCAAACTTAAAAATCACACAGTGCGCATCCTCGGAGGCTTTCACGGAGCGATTTGTAGGGGCTGAGTCGCGAGGCGTCGCCAGTCGTCATCCGGACTTCGGTCGATTGTAACGGCGTTATCCATATCCGGTTTCAGCGGCAAAGATGATCAGTTGACTATTACGCCGGGCTTATTGCGAAAGTGAAATATAGCTATTGTGTTAACGTAATTTAAGTGATGATTTGTTAATTATTTAATAGTGAATGAAGTGGCGCGAAGTATGTTAGTGCTTTGTTTCTAAAGAATAAAATCAAAGAGATACATTGAATATCTTGTGATAAATATAATACATGTTTACTTGGCCTATGAATTGTTTATTTCCAATGAGATGAAAAGAATTATTTACGTTTTTTTGCCGGTATAAAAACTTTGGTAAGTTCTTAATTATTCATGAATTAACTATCAAATATTCTTAGTGTTCAGACATTTTTTTAAATGATATAAATGTAATATTTAGCGAATAAATTAAATAAAAACAGCGATTAAATTAATTTTGTACTACATTTAAGAAATAATTATTTTCAATGTGTGACAAATCTTTTTTAAATCAATCTTCATAGAGATTTTACTCGAAAAACTAATTAACTTACATATAATATACCTAAATATTTATTTTTTAATGGGTATATGAATAAAATATTCTTATAACTCTGATAACAAAATTAAGCTTGTAAATGATATCTTTTTCTTTTTTGAGATTTATTAAAGGTAAATTCAATATATGATTGAAGAAATGAAGTTTATTTATTAATATAGTAATCATTATTTATAATATTTAGAAAGTATTATTTAAATTTTTTTCTTAAACAAAACTGTGCTAATATATGTATTAATAGGATTTTTGAAAAAAAAATTGTATCGATATAAAAATTAATAGGACTACACGATATATCATTTTTATATTTTTGCGTATACGTCAAACGTCAATTTATAAAACGACCGCCTGGATTTGCTGTCTGAATTATACAGTAATTATTATTACTAAAAGAATGATAAAAATTGATGTTTATTTATATTGGATTTAATAAAGCTTAAAGATGCCAGATTTATTAGATTGAAAAATATTTTTTAATCTAATTTGCGACAATTATATGATCACTTAGACTAAAATATTCAATATACTATTATAACTTGTCAGAAACATAAATATTACGAACTTTTTATATATAAAATTGTAAAAGATAAAAAAAAATGTGAGATTTGTAATATCTTTGTCCTAACTCTAAGAACTGATGCATGTGTACTTTTTGTTATCTATGGAATTTCTATTCCACATTTAATAATAAGTCATTTAAAAATAGTCATATTAAAAATTCAGCTGACTTGAGTATATTCATACTAAAAGATATTTAAGTATTATACTGGTGTTAATGACTAATAAATAAGAAAAACTTTTATATGATTTTTTTTTAATGTTTTTCAATACGAGAATATCAAATATGAATATGATATATCGTCCTTATATAAGCAGAAAGCATTAAGTCAAAAAATACTGTTTTGAGAAAATTCATTTATAAAATTTGAGTCTTTTATATATACTCGTATTTAACGATAATGTATTAGGGCAATAAGGACTGTAAGTCTTGTTGACGTTTTTTCCAGAATATGAATATACCTAAAAATACTTAATCTGATCGGCCGAATAACTTTTAATCTGCTTAATGTGTTTTAATAGGTAGTATAATATTACAGATATAGTAGATATAGGAAATATGGTTAAGCTTTTGTCAGCTGATAGAGAGTGCAAAAATCTACCAAATTGCACTATTGAGTTAAAAATGTCATATTTCGACATAAAACTTTTTATTAGTATACTGACGATATATATTAATGTTGAAATTGATTTACAACTTCAAGCCTAAAATGGTTAATGTTTATTAGAAAACATGATTTTTCAGTTATATCATATTAAAAAAATAATGAACGAATAATGTTTAATTTCTAAATATATGCTGTACTTATATAAATTAATGTATTTGACCTGTAGCGGGAGTACAAAATAACTAGGCTCTTGTTAATTATTTTTTTTCATTTTAGGAGCATCATGAAATCTACTACTGTGGCACTGACAAAGTTATATCCCATCACCATTGCAATATGGATACTCATTTTCTCACATTTTATAACTGGTAAGGATATGTATTTTATTACATCATTATAAACATCAAATGCATTCTTTAATTTTTTTCTTTATTCATCGTCATTCACTATAATATATAAATAATGACATATATACATATACTATAGTAATATTTCACTGAATAAATTTAATGCAGTTTCATGGAACACATATTTCATGAAATATTCAAATTGAAAAGGTAATGCATATTTGTCAAGTAAAATAGCAAAAGCTTAATAATCTATATGTTTTTTAAATTATAAAAGCAAACTTTCTTTTGTTAAACTAAAATATTGTTATTCATTTATTACTAAAAAATAAGTAGAGAATGCAATAGAGATCGAAAAGTTTCATGACAAACAAACTATATCTAAAACAATAGAATCGTATGTGCAAATAGTAATAAACGTATCAAGTCAAATATGATTAACAAAACTGAAAGAAAATAATATTAAATCGTTTTCAAAAGATGTTGTATTTAATAGGTTTTAGCACAATACTCACTTTTATTTTTAAGCTACTCTTTATTTGCACGAGAGAAATGTTTTAGTGCTTAATTTTCAAAGAAAGAAAAAAACCGACAAAATCAAAAAGCAAAATACGTCAGCGAATAAACGCCTCTTTGCACTTTTGAAGCATTTCAAGACGAGCTTTATAAAAGGATCGAGAGTACTCTTTGAAAAACAATTATCAAAGCCAATCCTTAGTTAACTCTTAGTCAGGATTTAAACTTTATATAACAGAAAGATAAAAATATAATCTGAAGGAAAACTTTTTTGCATTTATAAAATGTTATGGAAGCAAGAACAAGTTTAGTGTACGAAATATTAAGCACTTTAAAATAATACAATTGTATTAAAGATTACAATACCAGGTTGATAGGACTGTGTCTATTGTATGACTGTATTATTCACATAATGCGAATGATAGTAAATTGAGATACTCGTTTATGTCTGTTTTTTTTAAAGTAGCAAAATGGAAAACTATCGAATTTGCTAATGATTATATGAAATAGTTTTGGAAATTGATGATTAAACCAAAATTTTTATGTTTATAATATTATGAATATTGAAACTTTTTTTATCAGAAAAAAATAATACTGAGTCCGATGAGTCTAAAATCTACCATTTCGATGTCATTAATAGAAAAAAATGTCAGTAATAAATCAAAGTAAAAATACCGTACAAATAATGACAAAATTAAGTTTTGTCAATGTAACTGTGCGTCCTTGTTTTTTTGTTGTTATATGGTAGTATTTTTAGTGAAACAAAATTACTGTTTCTTTTTTCACCGGTCTCCTATAGTGATTATTATGAGCAAATAAATAAAAATGATGATCGTTTTATATGAATTCTGTAAATATGTGGGATATAATAGAACTTCTTTTATAAAAATATTTGAGTATTTACGAAAGACTAAAATTTATATAAATAAGCTGTAATATCCATACTTATTTTAAATGATTTGTATTTTCATAAAAAAATCGCTATTTGTTAACAAAGTATGATATTTGTATCATATTATTGTAAGGATAAGTCAGTATTGGAAATTCCATAGTTCTCTTAATAAAAAATATGAATCAATCATCACCTTAGAATATAAAATCGTTATCATGCAAAAAAAATATACATTACTTCCATTAAAAACATTTAAAGATTAATATTTTGGAATTTACTTTTCAACGCTGTTTTAAATATATATATTTTTATGGTTAAATTTGCTTCGTTATATCGCAAATGATTCTTCAAAATGTAAAGATTTTCGTGACAGATTTTTAGAGTAATAGTTGTCAATAATTAACTCAATCAATTCGGGCTCGATTTTCAAGGCACACGAAAAAACGTGTATGATTTTTTCTCTCTAAGTAATTTGAATCCATAACCCTCAACTCGCTAGTCAAATGCACTATTCACTCATCTAGAAAATAAAGTATTAGATAATGTATAATATATAACCAGCTCACAACCATTTAGGTTTACATATAAATTATTAACGAATTTATTTTTAGAACAGAAATCATATGTTTACTCGAGTTCTGGTCAAATACCATCAGTTATTTAGAATAATATAAATTGTTAAAATACAATTATTATATCATATAACGTTAAACGTCTATTATTATAGAGAGTATCTTTTTATAGAGGTTTACTTTTTTTTATATAAAATATGATTATATAATATTAAAATTTATTTCAAATAGTTTAACAAGATGCTTCGTAGCTTTTATACAGTAATCGCTACTAATATATTATGTATTAGACGTTAAATATTTTCATATAATATTAATAAAGTCTTGTATAAAACGATAGTGATATTTTTTCTATTAGTAGCCAAGCATACTTACTCACTGTTTTTAAAGAAATTATTTATAACAAACGTTTTGGTTGTCGGCTTATTGAAATTACTCAAACGTGTAAATAAATTTGATTAAACATAATTTCCAAATATTCTTATAAAAAGTATTTTTGTTAAGGCCGACAGATAATAAGAAAAATATATTAATATTTATTGATAATGTATTATTATAGACAATGTGTAACGGATATCGCTCATATATAACAAATGTGATATATCACCGATAAAATATATAAAATTTATTGATGTTAACACCGGACAAATAATAATGAAATCAACGTTCCTGGTGATAATTTAACATTCAAAAAATCTTAATTTAAGAATGTAAAACTATGTAAATAACAAAAAATAATAGTTTTTAATTTTGTTTTGTGAATCAGTAATTAGTGAGTAGTGCCATGAATAATTATTATATCGTTCTGTTTTTCATACCATAATTTAAGATACAAATTATAGTAAGTAATCAAATCTCTGTTTTCCAAAATTAGTAATTGATCAATAAATACCATTTTTTTTGTATATTTGAAATATTAACAAGTATATTGCTCTACATTAGGCTTCATTTAATGATATACTTTGATAGTTGTAACCAGCGAAAACCTTTATATTGTAGTCAACTTTATAGAAAATTGCCTTTTTCGTAAACTCACTTATTGTTGATGATATCATAAGTTATATTTTTAAACTAGAATAACATCAATTGAGCGTAGTAATATCAAAAGTAGCCAGTTCAAATAAATTACAAGCAGTAAAGTAAACACACTTGTGTTGAATATTTTTATTTCAATTTACAAGATTTATCTATCATAAGTCAATCAGATGAATAAATATAAATGTTTTGTTTAAAACATGTTATCGAATATATTTAAAGCAAATAATTTCAAAGTAATATCGCCGTTTACACTACTTTGCACAACACGTTCACGTCACATATTCTGCGATGAATGCAGTTTTCATAATGCGCTTATAAGATTTTTGTATGAAAGCGCTATGGATGATTTAGAAAAAAATATAAAAATGCACTATAATTATGATAAACACGTTAAAAATTTAAAATGTTTTTTGAATATGGACGTTTATTCAAAATATGTACAAAAAACAAATTGATTACAGCAGCCGGAAGTGTGAGGTACACAACTTTTTTTCAACAAAAATTATTGTTACTCAAAATAAATTACCAAAATATTCAATGTAAGCTTTCAAATATCTTGATTACGCTAGAGATTAGAATAAAAAGGTCAAACGTTTTTGAAATATATATTTGTGAAAAAATTTATAATAGTTGACGTGTAATGGAAACAACAAAATAATTCATTTGTTTAAGAATATTTTTTACATTTCAAAATTCACGAGATAAGATACTTTAGAATCAGTATTTTTGATGTGAAAAATAATTGATACTTAAAAGGGCGTTCAATATGTGCCTAAATTTAGTTTTATTTTGATTTCATAGTTCATCCCATTGTAAAAAATATATTATATTTAAACTGTTGTGTATATATTTTTTAACTAAACTACCAAAATTTTGTGTCTGTTTTGTAATAAAAGCTTTTAAAAGAGCATCACAATAAATTAAGACAATATTATAAAACACCCAAAATAATCTCTATCTATTTGATAGACGTAAGAATTTTGTTTAAAATAGCAAAGATAAATAGTTAATAATTAATAAAATCGTCAATGGAAAGCCATTATGTAATAAAATTACAGGTTTTATATTATACTTCTTTCCATAAAATATTTTTCAACATTCGGGACCTGTTGCATCCGTTATGGTGTCGTAAACTGATATCGATCGTTTTAATTGAGAAACTCGTATATTTGTACATTCAAATAAAAATTATTTTTCATACAGATATGCTTTGCCTTTTAAAAACATAAATGTTGTATTAACCTCCTTGAAATTATAGCCAGCATAGATAAAATGTAAAAATATAGCTCAGTTATTTTGTATTATCAATTAATAATGTTGTTATAAAATATGAAAGTGATATTCATTATTTAAAGTATATTTTATGGAAACAAGTGTTAGAGATACTAAATAATTCACCAATTTGATGGCAGTAAAATTACCGTCGTATTTACAAAATCTTTTCTACAGTTCTATAAAAACGAATATTCGAATGTTAGATTATTACAGGTTTTTATTTATACAATTAATTACATATAAATTTTTTCTTTATTATTAAAACTATCTATGATTTTATAGGCTATTGGAAATATGATGTTATGAAATAATATTCGTATTGAATAGTCGCCAGTGGTTTGAACATATTGAGTAAGTTTATTGGACATTATATTTTTTTGTACTTCTTATAATATTTATGTATGTTTTATATAACATGACAATACTTAAAATATCTGTATTAATAATCAATTAAATTCATCGTGACAATTCTACTATTTTCTTTACAAAAGAAATCATGATGAATTGTAAAATAATTTATGTATTTAACATTGTTTGTTCAATTCGATGTAAAGCATCCAAATATTATTAATATATTCATTTAATTTACTATTCAAACGAGGAAGTAATCAATTTATGCAAATGTAGAGTGATAATTAAATTCTACTAAACAATACTGCATGAAAATCAATTACAGGAAAGTGCTTCCAAACGGAGGTTTGCTGGGACGATTATTTATACATTTGTGTTAATTAAAGGGACATGAAACTAGTTTAAATTATTTTAATAAATTATGCGTTTTCTTTTATATGTGTGTGTAAATCAATCAACTTTGGACTGAATATGGCAAGCTTACTGCCAGACTTATGAGCTCTGTCAGACCGTGAATAGTCTAGACTTGAATGGTAAACACATCTTATGAAACTATCCGCGGATGTACTAATCTTATTCTGTTGTCGTTTACCAAAATCTATCTCATAGTATGGTATTTTAAGGTACGCAAACAAAATTTCAATTATGACTTATTTTTTCGTGGTTTTGCATGGAAAATGTTTATTTCTGAAACTGATTCAATCGTCACTTTGGGCAGTTTAACTGAATAAATAGGGTATAACTTAATAAAAGTAAAGAGAGATAAAAATTAGTTCTTGTACTGTGTCAGTCAGATGGCCATGCGTAATGTGATTGCAAGTACTTGCATATATTTATATAAGAAAATTTTCAAACCGCTAATGTTTGTATAGTAAATTAATTTCATTTATTATATTAATACAGTGTTTAAGACAGAATTAGCTGAATGAAATTTAAAATACTGTCTTATAAACAGAAAGTTTTTTTTTGATTAGTTCAATATTATTTAAAATTAGGAATGTTACTCTTTACAAACATTAAATAACATAATCAAGATTTACTGAGTACACATGCATATAAAGTAATACATAAGTCCTAAACGATTCGGTTGCATCCAAAGAAAAATTATTTTCATAATCGTAATTATCTAATCATGTAAAACAATAGAATACTAAATACATAGTCGTATGATTAACAAAAAATCTAGATGCTTACAAATCAATAGATGAGCTAGAATTATTAAAAGAGTGGTGATATTATTGATATCATGACAGCTGGAATAGCTATCTGTAAGAACTTGTTGTACAAAAGAAAATATGCTGATGATCTCTGTTATTTGTCAAGTTTATGGCAGTGTTGCTAAAAGCATGCAATATACTAAGTAAGATTTAAACTGTTAAATACTTCATTATTGAATATAAAGACGTTTATAACCACGCATTATTTACTTTCCGTATTAAAAATGTTATTCATTTCTATTTATTTTTTTACGAAAATATTTCGAGTTTGAAAAAACGTCAAAATCTGAAATGTTTAAAAGAGGGATTTACTTTACAAAAGACAAACTTTTATATCGCTATTGTTAATATTTGATTATTATTTAATATATATATACATAAAAAAATATAATATTGCTAAACTTTTCATGATGCGTGCAACTAAAAAAACTTTGGTATATTCATTTTAAAATATGTAAAACTATTGATAAAAAAGAATATTCATTTTTAACAAAACGACTGAAATAATTAGTTGAAACTGTTACAACGAGATTGTTTTGTGTTATTTGTTTTTCGGTTGACAATGCTATAATTTATAAAACCAATGTTAAATATATTTAGTATATTCTGTAAAAATAAATATAAAAACTGTGTTATTGTTTCAAGAAACGATTGCAAGATTTTTTCAGTAGGCAGGTTTGTGATAAGAAAAACACATGCTAACAAAATCGAAATACATTCAATTATAAATTTTATATCATTGCTTTTAAGTAAAAAGTAAAAAAAATCCAATTTATTACATTTATATCTCTCATTGAGTGAAATAGTACAATAATGAAATGAACTTATATATAATTTCTTTCATTCACAATGAATAACAGTTATATAAAAACAAATAGTTATCAATTAATGACAAAGTATATAGGAGTATTTCTATCATATTTAATAAAGTCATAAATTTGATCATTACTGTAGACATAGAGATGGGTTGCGTATATGTAGCGTACTAAATTTATTATTGGAAGCATGTGTTTTAAGTACCTATTTTTCAAAATGTTTGAATTTAAATTTTACATTGATATATAGCATTTTTATAAAAAAATAATCAAATAGAGTATATTTTTATCATTTATAAAAAAACAAACAATGAAATAAAATATATTACCTAATTGCAGCACGGATCTTATCATATTTCTCTCCAAATGATAGTGAGATAAGATTGTGAACAATTAGTTAATCCGTATAATTCTCTATAAAAAAAAAAACAAAAGGGAATTTAGTATTTACAAACGGATCATCTTTAATACGCCGCGGGCTGAAAACTTTTCGTAATTCGCTTGATTATCCCATCTATTCTCAATTTTAGAAAATATTTCACATTTATCGCTTTATAATTAAAACTTATTATTTATAATATTTTAATTAATTCAGCAATAAAATAAAAAAAAAACAATATTTTAATACGATGAAATTATGACATGGAAAAATGATTTTATATTAAAAAAAAAATGATTAAAATATAAAATTTAAAAATAATGAGTGTACCATAAAACCATAAAATATGCAAAAAACAGTATATTTAATATTTTACGTATATATTATTTAATATTATTTTAGGTTAAAGCTTGGGAAGTTTTCTTCAGAAAAAAATCATGCATTACAGAAAAAAGCTTTTATCGTTTCAAAAAATGTGCACTTATCGGCTTATGAAACACTTAAAAGCTTATTTTATATAAGCTTCTTTCTAGATACAATAATTAATTCAAATTTATGTATATTAAAGTCGTTTAAAGTAGGGTTTTTAGTTAAACTAATTGATCCAACAAAAAACATTCACATTTCCTCCAGCAGAAGAACAATAACAAGAAATCTACAACACGACCTTATTAAAAATATGTTGAAAGTTAAATAAAAAAAATTAACACATAGTAGACACATGTTCTTTATAATATAAAATGTATTAAAATTACTTTATCGTGCTAAAAATTATTGTTGTATTATAATAATGGTATGTTGTACTAATCCAAAAAAAGTGTATAGGTTTAAAAAAAAGCTTTTACTATGAAATCAAATGTAAGTACTTATATTATTCTAAAAAATTTTTAAATACTTTTACTCATAAAAAAATTACGTCTGACAAGCAACCTTATATTATTTTATTTATGTAAAACCCTTACTCGATAATAGTATATTTATATGTAATAATACTTCAGTAAGCTAGTCTGCCTACGCGTGTGAATTCATATAATTTTATATTATTGATTTTGTCATAGTCTTAATATACCATTTTAAATTAAAGACACATTTACACTATCGTTGGGGATTATTTTGACTCCCAAATTACCTAAAAATATATCTAGCACTGGCACAGAATCAATTTTACGCCACGAATCATTATCTTCATCTGATTCTGAATCGCTTGGAAGAGGCTGCAATACACGACGTGGTCTTCGAGATGGTTCACTGTTTTTTGACGAATCACTTTCACTATCTGAATATTCAATATTAGAGTCACCGTTCAAAGACAAATTTTTTACTATCAACGTAGTCGTAAATATTAAAGAATAATGTATTTTATTGTCAATATTTTAAACCTCTTTGCACAGAGAGCCGTATTTAATTAAAACAAATAATAACTATACTTTCTATCCCTTCACTAAGTTTCCACTCAACTGAATTATATACCTGATATATATATATATGTATGAAATCGTCTTGTAACTATTTTAGTTTGATAGAGACATAAATAATATTTTTTAACCAATAAATGTGAACACTCTCCAGTTAAATTAAGAAGTTTGGTTATGACTTGATGAGTTATGGGTTCGATCTCATTACTGTCACAGGTTTTTAAAAAATAGTTTTTTTTTATATTTTTTCAGTCAGTATATGATTAAAATACTTTAAATTATTTTCACTATTATGAAGATGATATTATTATTTTTATTTTTTTAAATATTTATAGGTATTTAGTGGTACTATTATTTCAAAGTATTTTTTCATTGATAGTACGAGGCACGTTTCATACTCTTAAGACCAAAACGTAATTTTATTCTAATCCAGATACAGAACCAACTTTGAAAATACATAATGCGCTAGCAATTTGAGGCTTATGGTTCACATTTCTCGGGACTATGCATGATAAGGCAAAAGGCAGCAACACTTCTCCATTGAAGACGAGGATTTATTAAAATTACTGCAATATGAAATATTACACCGGAAAACGATGCTTAATGATAAATGACCTACTTACTCCATAGCAAAACCAAGTTTAAAGGTGTGCTGATTTTTGTTTTGAGAAGTATAAATTATGAAAAAAAAAGTAGTTATTAGTAAATTATAGGTACACATGTCACTTTTTTGTATTTCTTTCAAATTAAGAGCTATTTTAAATTGAGATAATAGTGTTATACCACCAGTATATGGTATAAAAATACCATATACTGAGCGACTAGAATCATTTTCATTTACAAAATCCTATATTTTGAATGATAATTATTATATATTTTTTTAATTGCATGGTGTTAGTTTTTTACTATTTAAATTTTTAAACGTATGACTTTTTCAATAATTACAATATATTTTGTGAGTACTCTAAATGAGTACACTGCAATAAATATGAAGCTTTTAACAAATATCAAAATACAAACATCTTTCCCGTAAAAAGTATTTTAAAAGAAAATAAAAAACTCAAACACTTAGCACAAAGCACTTCAAAGTTGTTCTAATCTACGCTACGCAACAGAAAATTTAAATGTGTGGGTGTGTGTTATACAACCAAAAACCATATAAATTATTGAATCTTTGGATCAAAGAATTATTCAAACTTTTAAAATCTGCCACTTTAAGAAGGCTCTTTGAAGCATTTTGATAGAACTATGGTTTTACATAACGAATTGGAATTCAACAATTCACGGATTGTTATGCAAGTTATTATAAATGACATCACTTATTTATCCTTATCGTTCACTACATAGAATTCATATTGATACTTAATTGCAAATATTTATGAAAATATATAAAACATACATTATTTGTTAAGGTTATCGCTAGTAAAATTAAATAACTTAAGCTAATTGAAGTCATGACTACCTATCATAAATATATGGTTCATTTTTTTGCTAAAATCAATGAGATTAGAGATAATTAATAGAGAATAATAATTTGTTTTGACTTGTTATTTTTTGTGATTTAATACAAGAAAAAAAATAATACAATACTAAAATTCTTCGAAAAATATATCCTTTGATTATTTTTTGAAAGGTTTTGATGTTAGTACCTAATGTTGATAATAAGCCTTTCATAACCTTTAATATGTTGCCAGAATATTAATTAAATTTAGATATCACGTTACATAATTAACATGTGCGCAATATTATTTGAAGATGTGTCTAAGTCTCTCATCATTTTACAATCTGAGTATAACTATGTAGTAAATTTAATATTTGATTATATTTAAGAAACTAGATAAAGTAGCAAAGCATAATTCTAATATATATAGTTTCATAATTCTGATAATAGTTTTCTAGGATTTGTTTGGTTATTTTTCCAGTTGCCAGTTAACAACGCGTATTTATGTGACACAATTTTGTTCTTTTATTCAGTTATAACTTATATATATGTGTGTCTTTCAATATCTTCAGGTTTTAAATTGGTATAAAAACAATAAACTATGTTACGTTTAACAAAATATGACCTACCATATTATAAAAAACCGAGTCTTTCTTGTATTTGAATTGACTAATAATATGATCAAGGCATAAAAGACATCGAGTCTACAATAAAAATTGCATGGTTTTAAATCTTGAGAAAAACACATTTTTTTAAATCTAACACACACATATACGCGTATATATATATATATATATATAAAAATATAAA
>JAPMAE010003723.1:2850-14689 GCA_036584705.1 Rhyacophila sp. 25_7
ATTATGCCTTCATATGTGGTACATCGAATAATGTATTTACTTGTAGTTTTGATACATATTTTAAAAAAACCTGATGAAAATATTGTATTGATAGATACAATATAATATTAATGCACTCATAAATATATCAGTTACGAATCAAATTCTCTGTTTGTGAAACGAATTGTCAATAAACATGGATGACTTTGCAATTCAAGCTGTGGGTAGCTCGTCCGTATCTTATTACCTGTCATATAACTTGATACATTAATTATCTCCTCGTATCAATTGAAAGTTGTTTCGCATATATTTTTTTATTTATTTGTATCAAAATAATAATGAATCATAAAATAAGATAGTATGCATTACTTCTTCTGAATAGTTTTATTCGAATAGTTTATCAAAGTATTTTTAACAAAGAATAAAACGAAAATTTGACAACTGGCAATACCAATTTCAAAGCTATACAGTGGTCATGTAAAAACCATTCGGAGTCACATTAAAAATCCTTTTGTGTGAACCAAAATAGTGGCATTGTAATTTGAAAAAATCCCACTCAAATCTATAAGCAGAGGCGAATTATGAAAAAAAAGATATAATTCATTTACGATTTGTGGTACTAAAATCTACTAAAAAAGTGGCTATTGGTAATGGTTATTCCTAATTAAACCCCCGTATAGTGGTACCGTTTTTGTATCAAAAATAAAAATTGACATATATATATATATAACTTAGAGGTTAAAATTTTAACCGTTCTTTTCTGTGTTGTGTTTCATACACAATAAATCTTACGTACAGTATATATAACAATTTACGAGTAAGTCGATTATTATCGTCAAATTTAGCACTGAATTGTCCGCATTATCAAAAAGTTATGTCTGATTTGATTTCATAAAACCATTTATCTGTATATTATTAATTTAGTTATCAAGTTTAATTTGTCTGTGTTGAATAGTATCTTAGAAAATGGTTAAAATTGCATTAATATATGTCGTAAGTATTCTTGTTGCTATGATTGTGATAAAAAAAATCATAATCTTTTTAAATTCTAAAAAAACACATTTTTTTCTAAATCCCTCCCTGGTTCAGGAATATCATTTAAAGCACGCTTCGAATTCGATTTTCAAATAGGTAAGAATTTTTTTCGACACCGTTTCGTGTCGTACTTTAGATGTTTTGTCAAAACTGTACGCAATTCAATGAGGACAAAAGAAAGAGTAAAAGGTTATTCGCATCAAATGAGAACTGTGTTCCTATTAAGGATGATACCTTATTGGGCAGGAAATGCCAATATTGTTTAAACATAAAATAAAACAAATTTTTATTTATTTTATTTTAGCTCTTAATTTTGAAAATTATAAAAGCACGTCATATAATTAAGTTTTAGTTTTTTCCCCCATTCTATTAAAAGATAATACGATAATTAAAGAAGAATTGTATTAATTGTCTACTTGGAAATTTCGAGATGTTTATAATAATAGAAAAAATCCCTGTTAAAATTGATATTATATTCATATTTGTCATTGTTTTTTGTGTCGTATATTTTCCACTTTAATAAACACTTTTCTATTGTGACTCGTTCATATATTAATAACTATGTTTAAAAAGCCTAGAACCTTTTCGTTATTCGCAATAATTCAGTGGACAGTTGTTTGCTTCCAAGTGATTTGCAGATCAGATTCCGAGCTCACAAAATCCTACTGTATTTTTTTCATTTGTTTTTCTAAATATGACATATATTCAAACAGTATATGTACTAAATAAACAACTGTTACACAAAGAAAAATAATGACATACTTTTATACTATCACGTCTTTTAAATTTTGCAACATTTAAGTATACGAGTATTTGTGAACGTAGAAATATCTAAAAAAAAAATATTTTTTTCGAAAAGTGGTTCCGGTAAACAAAATATACTGCAAATTTCTATATTCTAACTGTGTTTTAAAACCAATGTTTTTAGTTGAATATGCATCAGACAACTTATATATACGAAGGAGTGAAGTACCAATGAATCAGTATACGAGTGTAATCGTACATGCTTTTATAACAAGTTTAATTGTAAAATTACATGACTTTCAAAGCTATGAACCACGCATAAGTTTTATATCCCTGTTTTT
This sequence comes from Rhyacophila sp. 25_7, assembly GCA_036584705.1. NCBI lineage: Eukaryota > Metazoa > Arthropoda > Insecta > Trichoptera > Rhyacophilidae > Rhyacophila > Rhyacophila sp. 25_7. The sequence continues at coordinate 4,950 of JAPMAE010003723.1, forward strand.
GACGCGCTGTTGGAAGGGCTTTGCTACTTGCACTATATGGGGCTCCGCCACCGCGGGGCCTCCCGTTGAATGCGTCTACGTGCCCAAAGAGGCGTGAAATCCTCCGCCGTTGTTCAATATGAGCCAATGAACAGTTTCCATGCTCGCTCTAGCTTTAAACCTGAAAACTGAAATTTAAATTTAAAATCGGCTTATCGAGAAAGATTTGTAAAACGCATGCTTGCATCTGTCAGCTGCTGCATAAAGTAATTGTCAACTATTCATTTTTCAAACAGAACAATGACATATTTTTATTTCATTACGGTTGCGATATTATATTATTTTTTATTTAAAATATGCAAATCTTTAAAGCTTTGATTATTGACGTAAGGTTTTGTAATTTATTCATGAAATTAAACCATTTTATAAACTTTTATATATGATCATAAAATATGTACTCATTAACAAACAAACTTGGTTATTTAACTGTAATGTTTAAATGAAGCGATTTTTAATCCCTTTAATTCGTTTTTATACTATAATATGAAAAAAAACTAGAATCATTTTGATTAGTATATAAGTATCTATAGATATTAAAGTTGTTGGTATAAATAAACAGCATTATTACTTGTGTGTCTATATTTCAAAATAAAATACTAAGAAATCACAACAAATAATTTTCAACGATTTTTGTAATAAGTTAGAACATAAAATAACACTACAGTTTTTCATTCTTATCTCCATGATATAAACAATATTATAATTAATTGCGATTGGTTCATAGGCTATCTTTTAATACAATGGTTTTCTATACAATTATTTATATTTGATCAATGTTATTTTACTAATATTTTAGGCATATAAATAATGAATGAACAATTTTTTGTCGGATTAAATATTGAAAGATATGAAAAAACTTAATCTAATTAAATTAACACGTAAAACATAAAGAAAATATTAAATCATGCAAGGAAAGGGGGACAATGCAGTCAAAATTTCTACAATACGAGTAGATTCGTACTTATATCTAATAAAAATTAAACTCTAATTAATAAACTTGTTTGGGGTGTACCCTGGATTGCTTCACTTTTTGTTAGCTTTTACTAAATTTTTATAAGTGTATTATTTTCCAGCGTGTACTTCACTGGATAAATAATTGAATTCGAAACGAAATTATAGTCAATTTAAAGAAAATATATGTGAAATTTAGAAAAAAAATGTATTGTTTTCGTCGCATTTTTTCAAGTCATCATGACATTCAACAATGTTTTAATGAACACAAAAAAGACAATTTGGACAAAAACAAAAATAATTGCACGAATGAAACACAGAATATCACTTCACGTGAAAATATTTGTTATATCCAGCTCTGTTAAAGAATTATTTTGACAAAGTTTTCTTAATTTTATTCGTAACCTAATGTAATAAAATCTCTGGACTACATACTATTTGTTTTGTACACTTTTACGTACTGGCTTCTAGAAGCTTGTCATATTTCTCTTATTAATGATTTTGGTCACCTAAAATTTATCATCGTATTTCCGGTCAAAAAACTTTAAGTTATTATTATATTTTATATGTATTACGTTTAGTTCCTCTCTTACAAAAAATAAATTTTAAGACTGGATATAACAAACTTTACACGTCTAAAAGTGACGTAACTACAAGCTGTTTAAAAATGGTCGGTAATTAGCGGATTTCGACGGTACCTGGACGCGTCGTCCGCTAATCCCGCCTATGTTTGGATAGTTAGCATAATAAACCTGAGACTCTAGCTAGGAGATATCTGTTGGATAAGTCCAGTTGTAGCGATGCACACCCAGGATATACCCCAGTCGCGCGAATCCCTCGGATCTACTCGTGAGACCTCGGCTAGGATCGGTTACGCCGCGGGGGGAGGGTGGGGGTTAGTTCATACCTGTCGGGCGCTTTCATAGACAGGCACCTGAAAAAGAAAGAAATTCGAACCAATTCGTTGAAAATTTAATTTTCAGCAATATCGCTAAACCTCAATTTTCTAAACGAGATTTTTCAAAATTTGACAAATAATGAAGACTTCGTGGTTTTCATCGCACTTCATTAATATATTTTATTATTCATTCGTGTTGAAATAACATTGAAAAAACTAGAATTTCGTTAACTTTAAAATACAAAACGCAACCATATTGATTTACAAATCAAAATAAAAAATTGACTACGAATGAAAAGTTGTAAAAAATATGGCATATGATTTAAATCAATATTAATGAAACCCTCTTGCACTGTGATTTTTTTTTTTTAAGTGTAACTGTTTGTTGATCAATTATAAGTTGCGATTTAACCCAAAAAGTCTTCTGTCGAAAGATAAATTTTAATGTAATTTGGGCGGTGCCTGACTGGATATGAACCCGCGCCCCAGGTGACGAATGGCGTCTATTTCATTACGGTATCATTCATGAGCGGATTTTACACAAAAAATCTGAAAATAGCACAAATAGAAATACATAGATATCAAGTATTAATATCTAATTTATTAGTTATCATGCAATATAGTTCATATATCGAAAGACGAACAAGTTTCATTTAATAACAACTAAATATTTTCCTATAAATAATTATTATAAATACACATGTGCTCTTTTAAACACAGTAAAAAACTTAGTATCTCCCTATTTGCCCATCACCATAATAAACGTCTATGTAATAGAATTTATGTTGAGTTTCAAACCATCAAGAAAAAACTGTTTATAACTAAAGGCTTAGATCAGGGTTGTCCAACTTGTAGCCCGAAGGCTGAATGTATCTTCAGAGAGCTAGTAATGCGGGCATACATACTTTTAAATTTGTGGGTAGAAAAAATATTTATATATTCACAATGAAAACATCATACTTGTGTATATTAAAAGTATATTATTTCCTTATTCGCCCCAAGATCGACCATACGGCATATTTACAGAGTGAACATTTGTTAGCGATTTTTTAATATAATTGATAGTTTTTTTAATACTAGCCAAAACATTTTGAGTTAATATCTTGGCCAAAATTACAAATAAACAAACATTTGAAAAATCAGTGATACATGGCCGAACATGCGACTATTAGATTCTCAATCAGACAAAGAGTCACCGAGAGTAACATTGTCTATATTGACTGTGTTATGAATGGTCCAGGACGATCTTTCACAACGAAATATACCCCAAAGAAGTCAAAAAGTTATACATGTCTGTTTAGATGATCTATTCTGTTGTACAAACATTATTTTTCCAAGAAAACATAACTTTGACATATTGATGAAAACCATTTAAATGTTGCTGCATTAAAATGTTTATTACTTTTTTCAAACGTTTTTTTTTTGTTTAGCTTATGCCATCTATGGCCAAAGAATATAAACAAACCTTTTTTAAACTTCAGTACAAACATTACCCGTTGCATAAATTTTAACTATTTTATTTAATATCTCCAAGCAGCTTGTAAACTTTTATATGATAAGGTATTATTATTGGCATCCACTAATATTTTATAAAATAATATTCACCATGAGTATCATAACCAAATTTAGCGATGCACACTACCCTCTCTCTTTCTCTCTTTCTCTCTTTAGTTGATAGTATATTATGAGTCAGTTGGTATAAAATAACAATAAAAACTTCTGTACAGCTTGAATGCATGTATCAATAGTATTATGATGTTTATTTTATGAATTAAAAAAATATTCACATGAAAGTGAAATCGAGCTTGAGGGGTTATTTTTATGAACATGTAGTTTACTTTTAGAAAACTGAATGATGTATCAGAATAAAAACAATAATGTTCAAGTATATCACATTGCCGCCCTCGTAGATAAGTGAATAGCGCATCCGACTCGCAAATAGAGATTCAAGGGTTCAAAATCCAGTAGCCGGCGAAAATTGCGCATGTGTTTTTTTTCATGTGCATTTTAAACCAGGATATGGACAAAATTAATCGAGCTGACAATTATTAATTGTAAAAAAAAAATCAAATTATGGAGATCCACTTGTTTCGTTTCGAAGTGGATATAATTAGGTGTCGTCCATAAACAACGTAACGTTTTTTTATCCTAAACCTTCCATGTAACACCATGTAGACATTACGCTTGACTTCCCTTTCCCTCCCTTGAAAGGTTACGTAACTTTCCACCTAACTACTATCTACTTTTTGAGAGGGTAAATTAACCCCTTTATAACGCCATGTAGATGTTGGTGGTCACCCCCCCCCTCCCCCTCAAGAGCGTTACGTGGTTTGTGGACGACCTCTTAAAAGAAAAAAATACAACAAAAAACTTTTAAAGTCTTTCACCTACCACTGTATACGCTTATGCCCTTTACTACTGTGGTAATACTGTGGTGTACAAAGCGTTAAACATCTTACTCGTATAAGTAAGTATTACGAGTACTTCAAACGATTTCAGGATTTCATACTTCTTAGTAATTTTATTGGAATATACAGTAGATTCTTATCATATTTTTAAAGGTAATCTACAGCTCTTTTCATACCTTAGACAGCTGCCAACTAATTTATTGTACGCAGAATAATTTCTTATTTACTATTTCTTTAAATGTTTGATTTTATTAATTGTAACAACAGTGGATGATTGTTGTTCATGTTCGAGACAGTAGAAAATGAATCCACTTAAGAATCGATGAATCACATGTTATAATGCATAATGATGTTACGTGTTAATAATTGACATTTAATATAACTAAAATTAATATTTTAAGGCAATATATTGTGAACACATTTGCGATTTGGAGCAGAACTGTTTATTAGAAAAATGATGTGCATATGGTATTCAAACGACCAACCAATGTAAAATAGATACGGAATAAGTAAGGAATAGTTTAGTGTGAGAATCGAACTGTAGCATAATAATAATAAAACTGATGTATAAAAAAAACCAAAAGCTTTTTATAAATAATCATTCAAATATAAAATTGAACCGTTAGGGGACCAGCAATTAAGATATTGTGGCGAACAATAAATAGAAAACTTTTGACCCCCTCGTAAAAAATGAAATATCCATTCGCGTTATGGATTGAAAAAACAACACGCGATATAAGCAATGTAACGCATACACGTATATTACAGATTGTTGAAAAAAAATACAATTCATAATGGCATCATCTGTCAGAGAGGAAGATAACTTTGTTTGAAAATAAATAAACCAATTCTAACAGTGCAAAGCTCTACCGAATAAAAAATGACGGATGGCAATTTTGTTATTCATAGATATATACGGCTGATCTTTGTTGTTTTGTCGATAAAAATACGTTTGACAACGTTTGTATAAAAAATATGATTGATTACATTTCATACCCGTAATAATAAAACGCGAATTCGACATATCACCTTATGATAAACACAATCGTAATTATTAAAGAACTATTAATGCAATGCACTTATTTTGATTATGAGACACGCATTTTTTTAATAACATATTTTAATAAAATGAAATACTGTCGCGCTCTGCAATTCGACGTTTCACTATTCGAATTTCGCTTGCAAGTCCGATTGTATTAATTATTTGTGAGTTCTTATTGTATTTAAATAATAACCGTATCCAAAAAATATATAAAGAGCAATTCCATGTCTTGAGACATTTTTCGGTGTATAAAACTATATCAATTCAATTTATTGACTTTTCGCTAACAATTGAGAATTAATCAAATTAGATATTACCAGTTTTTTAGAAGTGTAACAATATCTTCGTGTTCTTTGTGCTAATTTTTTATTCTACGCTTTTCTAAAAATTCTATTTATTTATATTGTTTTAATCATTTCAAAAGTATATGATAAATAAAACTTTTTTATCAAAATGATACTATTTACTTTAATTTTTTAATATTTTCAATCATTATTGTGCTCTTAAAATCTTGATCCATATTTTGACTAATATTAACCTCTCCAGAATATGGACGTGCATATGCCTCCGCTATAAATTTGCTTTAAAGAAGTATATACGTAAATGTACGCCAAACTCTAAGAAATAAAATACACCTGTATAAATATATCGATATATAATTTTCTTTAATAACTTTCTTAATTATCAGATCCGGGAAATGAAACACCAATTTAATGGTCATCATGCACTTTAAGTTTGTGTTAATGTGATTTTGACTAAAAAATATTATTAGTATTTTTGTGCCTCCTGTAATTTTTTTTCTATTAGGGTTACTCCTTTTTACCTAAATACATTCGATATATATTATTTATGCATCAAATAAACATTATACATCAATAGTATTGTATACTTTTGGTAAAATTCAAAATTTAAAGCTGGATTAATGAATAAACTTTCACCCAATTTTGTAACCGTAATAAAAAAACTCGCCTTCGAACGGTTAATTCTGCAGAAAATATCAATATTTGCAACGTGAAGAGTTCACAGATTCAACCTCATAAATATATTAATGAAAAATGACAAGTAAATTAAATATACAGATGTAAAGTTTCATGTCATGATAGTCGTAAATGTATGAGTTCATATTTTAATGTCAATTTCAATTTTAATCGTTAAAGCTAAATTTTCTATATTTAAAACAGTCAAATACCAAACAATATAAATAAGACACATCGTAACTGAATATTAATTTTACTTCTACTCATAATATTATCTTCAATTTTACTATCCTTTCGAATACAATAATGAATCGAGTGGCCACGATGAGTAAAAGATATCATTTATCATTGACGTCGATACGCCCTTATGTCCGAACAAAACAACCACCCAACCGACAAATGGGCAAACAAATCTTTGATTGGGAATTAATGATATATTACTTCAGTATACTTAGTCATTATTATTTATGTGTATTTTTATTATATTTTATCATTTTCTTACAAATCTGCCATAATAAAATATTGTAATATGCCTTGCTATGAAAATAATATCTGTATTTTATTTTTTAAACTCTGGAATAGAAATATTAGTACAATTTTTGGAATATAGATCAAAACTAATATCAATTTTTTTATATAATAGAATATATATTTAACTGCAGTATATTTAACTGTTCCACACGTAAATTTCGAAGTAATCACAATTTTTTTTTTACATAAAACCAATCATTATAAAAATGAAATGAGTTTAGCAGTAGGTTTTAAAAAATCGCATAATTATTTTTAAAGATACTAATAATTACGATAGAACTTATACAAACTTGAAAGCAGTGATGGAACACACAGTAATAAAATAATGCATAAAACTCAATAAATAGTCTTAAATTTCTGGACTTTCTATATACAATAAAACTATTAATGCCCAAATGGTGGTTGTATAATTTTTGTTTGACATTTCAGGTTGATCGGAAGCCAAATCTATGAATATTAATAAAAATAACAAATTAACTAAAATTTAAGATGCCCTTGTATAATTTTTTCACGAGGGCCCAAAATTTGCAACTACACCACTGCTCAAAAGTTCGTATTATTTGCAGTATGAACAAATAATTATTTACCTGTATTTATTTACCGATGATGGAAAAATAATTTAAATTACAAAGAGCCAAAATCGATACAATTCTCGCAACCTCTTTTGACCCGCTGGGGGTAACAAATAACTTGTATAGATTAATTCGGAAACTCTGTTATGCTTATTATATGGGAATATAATAAAGTTGTAAGAAGCTTACTTTGATTTAATAAAACAAATTAGAGTGATTTTGATATCTGTTAGTTATTACAAAAATATATCCATACATTTGCAATATTATATATATTTGGAGCAAAATGAATACGTGCAAAATAATATAAATTTAAAATTATAAATAGAAATAGAACCTTGTAATAGTATAATTTTTTTATGGAATAAATTCTTAGATTATTTTTTGGGGTAAAAGTATTCAATTAAAAACTGCATTAAGTATGTTAATATTATGCCAGGCGTAGCATGTATTAGATGGGGTCAAAAGTAATGTGTGAGTTAATGACTTTAAAAATCCATGCCACTATTCAAAATCAATAAATCATATTTCTACGATTAGAGATAATAACTGAGCACCCTAAACGGTTATCTATTTCCTGTTTTTAATGAATTTTCTTTGACTTGCACAATAAAATTCTATACATTTAATTAAGATGGTTGATTGATAAAAGCTGTTTCACAATAAGTTTAGAGCATAATCAAACAAATATTGTGTCTTTTTATATGTATTCACTGAAATAAGGTTTTTATTGTATTTTATTTTCAAATATAATTTATGCTCAATAATATTGTACTCTAAGTCTAACATATTTTTTATTAAGACATATTTTAATTGCATTATACGAGGGTTTAATACGATTGCAAATAATTGCATATGGGAACTAAAAGTTACTTCATATAAAATTACACTAACTGCGCTATAACTGTAATATGCGATTGTAATATCAGCCAATAAAACTAATATCTAATACTTAATAGACGATGCAGAAATAATAGTCCAGTGTTGGATTTATAAATTCATTATTTAGACGTGTTGTAGGAACAACTTGTATTAGATATATTATTTAATAGTAAACTAATATATTAATTGTTTTGTATATTATTGCACACTTTAATCGGTTTTTTTTTAATTATTAAAAAAAATACACACAATTGATGAAATGTTTCATCAATGACACATAATTTTTATGCTTTTATATTATTCGTACTTAATACAATACGTGTTAATCCCAAATGTACGTATTACTTTAGAGAGCTTTTTCATGACTAATAATACTTGCATCAAATATTAAAGTAGTCATTTAAATCACAGTGCTGAGTTTAAATACAAATAAAAAGATATTTTTCCAGTGAATCATAAATTCAATCATACATTTCACTGAATATAAACAAAAAATACATTTTTAATTAAAATATATTTCTAATGGTATCTAATTTATAATAATGTAGTATGATTTGATTGTAATATTTTGATGCCATATAACTTCTAATCATTCAATAATTATCGCTATATCTGGGAGGTAAACTAAACTTTGAAATAGCACTTTTTTAGTCTGACAAAGTCGTTTTGGTATTGCTTTCCTCGGATATTATATAACATAGTGTAATATTCTAATCCGTATATTATTTTTTAATAGAGTTGAAATATAATTGAATATCGACCCTGTTTAGGTAAAAGGGCGAAACCATCAGTTTTTTGAAAAGTAGTTTTAGTTGAGAATCACTATGTACATAATTAAATACACGTTCTGTCAAAAGAAATCAAGTCAAAAATTCCGAATTATTATTGAAATTCAGCTTTAGATTTTGAAAAAAAAAACGATCTCTAAGTTTATATGGAAAAGAAAAAATAATTAAAAGTCAATTTTAATGATTTTTCTTTAATAACTTTCTCAATTATCAAGTCAGGAAAATAAAATACGAATTTATTGATTATCATGCATTTCAGGTTTGTGTTAATGTGACTGGCTAAAAATCATTAAAACATGTTTTTCGTGCCTCCTGTAAAATTTGTTCTGTGAGGGTTACTCCCTTTTACCTGAATATGGTCGACATTATACTGGAAAAATCATCGCAAGAATTACACTAAAGAAGCCCAATCTTTTTGAGGCTCGCAACCACTTTTAATTATTATGGAGATATATATCTAATAAGAATCGTATAAACAATTTTCTTGTAGTTATTTTTTTAGTTTTTCCTAGTTAAAAATATGTATTTTAAAAGACAATAGGGATCGATCAACTTTTGCTTCGCGATCGTCGGGTTGGGAACCCTTGTATTACACTACGTTTATATTTGAATTTTGCCAAAATTGACTTAGTGTAGTTTACCTCCCAGATAC
>JAPMAE010003730.1:2351-14988 GCA_036584705.1 Rhyacophila sp. 25_7
CCATATGCTCCATCTAGAAGCATATGTGAAATCAGTCTTCATTTTTATATTACATATTGAAGAATTAAGTGTTTATAACCGAAAAATATATAATTGCCTTTCAACAAGAGTTGACATTAAACGAACTACTGAAATACATATATATTTTTTTTCACAAAGTTAATTATAAATCACTAATATAAAGTTGGTAGCTTGACGGAGAAATGAGAAAAAGTCTAGCAAGGTAATTAAAAATACAGAATTGTGTATAAAACTTGAATAACCGTGTCAATGTTTAATTTTAAACCCTAATACAGTTAATCTTTCGAGAGCAAATACACTCAGGTAGGTGGGTGGGTCATGTTGTTAGGTATGATGCATCAAAAACTTTCAAAAACATATTTGAATGTACGATTAAGCACTTGGCTTCCCAGAAGCTTCAGAAACAAATGTTCAATGTAAACGAAACCTAGAAATAAGTTGTGTAGTCGGCCATGGACTTGAATTTATCATATTGACATATACTAATAATAACAGTTTTAAATGAAATCCTTTTTGTTATTTATGATAATATATTTTCGTCTTAAGTAGGCTATCGTCTACGTGAAAAAATGTGCATACCAAATTTTATATATATATAAAAAAAATGATTTGGCTCATATGAGCTTTAGCGTTGATCGAGTAATATTTGGCACCTAGTACTTTATAAGCACGTGTCATTTATACAAATTCCCCGAGTGAATTTGACACACTATCGTGAATAAAACAAAATTACGCCAATTAAGTTTCCGCAAGATAACTTTCATAAATCACGCGGAGCTTTATAATGTTCATACGCTTATATTTGTATCAGTCTATTACATAATAAAATGCAATGTTTTTTTTATTACCGGAGAAAAGTGTTTCAAAAATAAAATTCATTTTATTTTATGTGCGGCCTTCAAAAACATCGCATTATTGTAATTTTCCGGGCGTGTGACACAAATGCCAAATTCAATTATAACTATTATATATTCCACAATAAAAAAAACTTGTTCAAAGCTTCAAAGTCTAAACGTTATTAAAAAATAATCAATTGTTTTTCAATAGTATTGTCAAATGCAGAAATAAAAAAAGTTATTTAATTGCTGCGAAAAAATCTAATTCATTGTTGAATCGCGCCAATGTTAATTAAAACAACTCATTTCAGATTTTTTTTATCTTAGCCACAATAAAAATTAACGAAACTTTAGAATTGAATATTAATAGTTCTTCCAGCTAGTAAATATTTATAACAAATTAAAAAAATTAAACTTTTGAATGATAAAAAAATATTTACTTCCTACTATTTATTGTAAATGATATAAATTCTCAGTATTTATATAAAGTTTTTAACATTTTATTTAAATTTTATGAAATATTTAATTTTATGTAGTTTATGCATATTTTTATGATATAATTAATATAATATATATATTTATTTATTGTGATATATAAAATGAAGTTTTTTTTAACAATTTATATTTTTAAACATAAGTTTATGATGTTTGGTATATGTATATAAAATAGCTGCGTTATATTGTATACTCTTAACACTATTACAATGTGCTATTTAAAAGGAAATCCGCTCTAATTTTACGCACATATGTTTTATTTTATATATAATAACCGAAGGCTTATGCCTATATTTTGACATATTGTTTTGTCAAATATCAACAGTTAAATGTAAAGAAACACTGAATATATTTTAAAGAGTAACCATAATTGACGATTTTCGCAATTAAAAAAAGTAATTTTAGAAAATAAGCGTGAACCATTGTGAACTAACTTATCCGTGAAATTAATTTAATATTCATCTACCAAGTATTTAATATCACTTCATAAATCAAATACGCACACCTACATTTACTTGGATGCAAAAATTTGACATATCACTGGCCATAAAAAAAAAATATTATCACAAAAATACACCGCGTTCCTAATTTAAAATTTGAATCCACTTACCTATTGTCGCCGGCAGGAGGTGTCTTTCACTAACCGAATGGATTTATGTGAACTTTGCAGCAAAGAGGGAAACTCTATGCTCGTAGAGGACCGGGCGGGGTTAATCTGGAAGCGTTTATTAAAATAAAGTTACGAGCAGTGGCGTGGATAAAAACCGAACAAAAAAGAATAACGAAAATCTTTCATTAATTTATACAAATTTCAATTAAATATCGTGTAAATATTATATTATAATTATTTCAAGGCTCATCGCTCTCTGATGTCACTTTTAGGCTCGTATTATTTTAAAATAAGGCAGATTTTCACTTCGAAAAAAATATTGCACTTTTGAATATCCCTTATAAATTTGTGTTTTATTATAAAAAAATATACAAAATTGAGATTTCCAATATTCCAATTGTTAGTTCTGTTTTTAATTATAAAAATATAAGATTTGTTAATCTTCTCACTGTATAGAACTATACTTTCTGAATTAAAGTAAAATCACGATTCTAAAACCTTGAAAATCTATAATAATTACTTTACAATTAATCGTAGATTTAATTTTTCTTTTTTAAATGTTTATCGGGAACTGATTGCTTAATTTACATTGCATTAAATTATTTTTCATAAATAGAGAAATAAATAAAAAAAACATATTGCATAAGGTGTGCAGATTATTTATCGTCTTTGTGAGCGTGGAGATAACGGTTCATCCAAACGAAAATAGTCTTGAATGACTATGAGCGCACCATGTATCACGCATACGATTCAAACGCTATCAAATTTAATTTAAAATTTCTCCTCCATAGATAGTTTAGCAAACAATAACTTACTCGCCAGATAGTTAAGATGTTTGGAGCTAAATTTCATTTTTACTATTAAATACTAGAGCATACACTATAAATAGAGATCATTTTTAACCAACATAGTATTGACCAGCCATAATATTTCTTTGAGTTTTAGTAAAATAATCGAATTATTTTGGTCCGCCACTGAAAGGTGCCTATTAAAATAACACTAGAATTTTCAAATCACGGGACTCGGAATGGGTGGTTTAAAATAAGAGCTCGGAAATGGCCGACTGACAAACAACCAGCAAGTTCGAAACACGAGCGCCATCTTGCCTCCTGTTTGACAGATAAAATGGAGGGAAATGAAAAAAACATTTGTGGCATTTAATCAAACAATATATACTCAATTATGCAAGGAAAAAGGTTCTACATATAGACAGTATGGTTCAAGTAAGAAAAACTACTATTTTAGATTGTTACATGAAAATATTGATCACACGCACTTCATTTCATTATTTTTTTTTCCAATGATCAGAACTTACGATAAGTTTGTACATATTATATTGGTAACTCATTTGTTTTGTTCCGTAGCATAAAGCTGTGACAAAATTTTTATAAAACCAAAACCATACTGGACATTTTCTTATTGTTTATTTTGATACAATGTGAAACACATATTTCTTGTATACATTTATTTTTGATCGATTTCGGTTTGGAGTTTATTTCATCATCATTCCATATCAACTGAAAAACAATTCAAAATGTGTTAGTGATATGTTATGTTGTGTTATTATACAAAATATGAGTATGTGAAATATAAACCTACAACATAAAACTCTCTAAGTCTGATTGGATGTCATATATTTCTATTCAACAGTTGTCGGCGTAGAATCTATTGCAATTAATAAATTATCTAATTGAGGGGCGTGGTGTAAAAACTTGGTAACCCACAATGGGAGAGTTCTGTAATAATTACAGTTGAAAGTTTCGTACCTATTTAAAAATATACTGAAAAAGTATGTTGGGGGTTACCAAGATTAAAACACTTATAGATTTAAAAAAATGAATGAGGAAGTGTGAAATGGTTATTAATTAGGTTAGAAATCAAATAAAATATAATTATAGAGTTACCAGGTTTCTACACCACACCCCTCAGTTGACAAGTCTTTCACAAATCACAATACACTTTCCTGTGTTTTATTCGTTATACAGTATGCGCTTTACAAAACTTAACAACCCAGTAAGAAAAAGTAAGAAGAAGAACAAAAAATACAAATTTGTGAAAAAAATACACGATAACAACAAATAATAATAAATAGTTAAATAACCTAATGAAAAGAATAAAAAATATACAGTTAATTATATATCAAAGTAATTTTAGAGAAAACCATTTTTATATCTGAAATACCTAACCAAGAATAATTGCTTTTTTTAGGCGTACTTGATAATTTGTAAGGCAAAAATTGTAAAAATAATATTTATTATAAAAATATCATTTAGGGGTGGGCTGGAGAAAGATTGGATGGGCTTGCGGAAGCGTTTTCTTAAATTAGACTTTAGACTTAAATTAGGGGCCGTCGAGCCCTTTGTTATTTCAAAAACAATATTTCAGATCAAATTAGTACATAACTACAATGCTATCTCTAGATAGTTTAAAAGTAAGATGAGACAGAAGATTTTTTCACTATTAAAAAATCCAAATAAAATACAATTATTTTGAATCCATCCACTTGAAAGACCGATTTTTTGTCTAAAGTCATAAATGCTTAAAACGCTGATTTTGCTTATATATTTATATTTTTGTAAAAAATGCTATTAACAAATATACTTCATTTTTTATACGTTTACTTTTTTAATAATTGTGCACGGCTTTGCGAAGAACATTATCTAACATTAATTCGTTTGTATCGTAACTTACTAATTAAAACTTTAATCCGGTTTTCTTTCGCTTGCTGTGAACGACGTGTAGCATAAACATATTGTGTGTAATTAAATATGAGTGATAAAAACCCTTCTTTTCTTGAACATTTCAATCTTATTGTTTTGAGACTAGCCTATCTCCTTTTAAATATACATATTAGTGACCCACCCCTGAAATCAACTTACTAAAAGTCTTTCTTAAAAAAATCTATTTGTATATCTAATACCGCAAGTTTTCAATGACTGAAAAAGATATAAAGAATATAATGAAGAATAAATATACAATATATAACAGGAAAACATAAGGTTCCAGAAAATACTACGTGTGCACAAATTACGAACATAATTCATAAAAAGCGACGGAATGAATGAAATACATATATTTTCGTTCGTCTTTTGAAAAATGTGAATGTAATTATAGTATGTAAAAAATTAGATTTTTTGATACTAAACATATCACTAAAACATTTTTCTCTCTCTCAAAAACTAAAAATGCAATGAATATATCATTCACTTGGTTCAAATACATTATTTTCACCTACATTATTCGAATAACCAGTGGCGAGTTGAGTACGATCATCGACACTGTAAGTGTAAGATATTTTTTTTAGATTTAAATATTTTAATAGATTTTTTTATATTCTACATTAGACTATGATCGAGGGCTTAACCGATTAAGTGCCAGGAACGAGTTCACTCGCACATCTTAAAATGTAGTTTGCTAGACAAATTTGAATATTTTGCATTATTTTAAATATTAAAACGCATAGATATGACTATAATATAATCATTACAACTATGTCAATACAAAGAAAAATTCAATTTATTTAAAAAAATATATTATAAGGTTCTACTTTTGTTTTATGTTAAAATCAAACAACGTTATCTATCAAAATGCGTTTTTTTTATTTGTGATAGTGGTATTTTACGGTCTTGGCTACATATATATCAAACAACAGTATGTCAATCTGTTCTAGTTTCTTCTTAAATCGTCTGTAAAGTTTAACGTTAATTACATAAAGTTGAATTTGTTTAATATAAAAAACTGTATAATTTGTTAGCGTTCTTATCACAAGAAAAATCAAATTATCAAACAAAATATAACATTTGAATATTAAGTTTTAAATAAATATCTCCTTTGTTGAGTTCGAAGAAAATAAAAAAATACGTTTTTTGGCTCTCCGATAAAGCTGCACTTTTATAGATAGCGTTGTTTGACTTTAATCCTTCGAAATATGATTTTAAAATGTAATAAGAGAATGGACCATGCAGCCTCTTATCACATCCAAAGTGAAGATGGTGCGTTGGACTTAGCTTGGTCGTGTGTTGAGAATACTTGGATCATATTTCAACCGGGCTTGCCTCTTCTTCAAGCCAATAGGATTCCATCGTCCTGGGAGGCTACTGTACACCATATACAGGATATATTCGGGGGAGTTTCGGGACGGTAGTATGACATGGGAGGATTTAAGAAGACTTGTCAATGACAGGAACTCATGGAGGCAAGATGTGATGTCCATGTGCTAATATAGAGAATACAGAAATAAGTATGATTATTTGACTGAAATCTTTGAGAAAATATTCTTTTTTCAGTCTAGATTTATAATTCGTCTCTTGCACATAAAGTATGAGTTCTATAAATAACAATCTCTGACCAAACATTTTACGTTTTCTCGAACCATATCAATATCATCGCCAACATCTTGTAGACGGTGTTCAACGTTCTGCAGGAAAACAAAACTCGGTTGTTTTGAAAAATAAAATATCCACGATTTTTTTCCATACTTTTTGATTTCTTGAATTTAAAAAAACATTGTTTAAGTACGAGTATCGTAGGACTTTATAAATCAATTTATATATAATAGAATCGATAAAAAAGATAAATCTAAAAAAATCATTTAAATATCATTCTAATTGATGGTAAATGTATTTGAATTACAAATTTTCAGTTGTATGGAGTCAAAGTGAACTTATTCCACTTCAAAAAAATTGTGTTAAACGTCAAAAAACTGTTTACGGTGTAAATATTACATATTTTTTGTTATCTATATAGCAAATTATATTTTACACTACAAATGGACATAACAAAAAAATGTGTAGTATCAACACCGTAAACAGTTTTTTGACATTTAACATAATTTTTTTGTTATAAGTGGAATGAGTTCATTTTGGAAATACACGCCTTATTTGAGAGTTGTATTTCCAAAATGAACTTATTCTACTTCAACAATTTTTGGCAAATGCCAAAAAACTGTATACTGTCTCGATATTACATATTTGTCGTTATTTTCATTTACAGTATAATATAAAATACAACTTGCAATGAAAGTAACAAAAAATATGTAATATCGATATAGTAAACGGTTTTTTGGCATTTGCCGAAAATTCGTTGAAGTGGAATAAATTCAATCTGCAAATACACCACTCATTTGTATTTTTATAATTCATATTAAATATTTATATAAACTAGACACTATCAGAGTTAGAAAGATAACTATACCTTCATATTCATTCAACATTTTTAATAGATTTTACTTGGCCATTATATTTACTTTCTACCTATAAAGAACTTAGTAAACTCAATAGGTTTGTTTACTTATTATTTTGGAAATAGTAATCTTTACAATATACTATAAGGACCGAGTTTGGGGTCAGTATCATCATATTTTTAAATCCAATAGCTGTTTGTATTAAACATAATTATAAAGTTTCTAACCTTTTAAGCATTACTAAAACTAAAATTTTGATACAAACATTGTTAGAACATAGTTTCTACATGACGTTGTCTGCAAAAATATTTCTAGCCACGCTCGTTTAACGATATCAATAAATTCTCGAATAAAACTCGGTGTAACTGCTAAAATTAGGTTAAATTCCCTAGATATTATTTACAGGCCAGGCAGGTACCTAAATCATTAAAGAAACTTGAAACTTTAATTTTGTCAACATGCCATTGTGGATATTTTTTTTTACTTAAGCAATTTTAATTATTTTGAAACTCCGCTAGTGTGAAAACGATGCGACACTTTCTGTCATCGGAAAATTATTTTCGAACCTTTGCTTTCTACTTTGCGTCCAGTGACATTCAAATATTGTGTGTTACATGATGATAGTGGTAAAATATGTCGGTTGCCTAAAAATAACGAAATAAAACATATAATCATTATTTTGTTACTATTTTGAATGGTAATATAAAAAAATATATAGTATTATTACATCTTTTTTTTCTTCTTCTCTACACTTAGATGTAGAAATATCGGTACATTGAAGATTTTTAGATATCGACCGCGTTTAGCCAAAAGGGTTTAGCCCTCACAGAACAAATTTTAAAGTAGACACAATAAACGTGTTTTCATGATTTTTAGTCAAAGTCATATTGATACAAACTTGAAGTGCATGATGACCAATAAATTGGTACGAGTATTTTATTTTGCTGACCTGATAATTAAAAATGTTATTAAAGAAAAATCATTAAAATTGACGTTTAATGCTTTTTTATTTCTATGCAAACTTAGTAGATCGTTCTTTTGTTAAAATCTAAAGCTGAATTTCGATAATGATTCGGCATTTTTGGGTTAATTCGTTTTGACAGAACGTGTATTTAGTTGTGTACATTGTGATTCTCAAATAAAAGTACTTTTAAAAAACTAAGGGTTACGCTTTTTTGTCTAAACAGGGTCGATATATAGGGGAAAGTAATAAAAGAAAAATAATATGGTATTCTAGAATAAACAGTTTAAGTTAGAAAATATTAATACTATACTCAATTAAGAATAAAATATAGGCAAGTATAAAAATACTCAATGTTTCGTAATCTCTAATGTTTGCAAGCTTTCAAAATTATTGACCACTTATCTAAAAATTAAAATATTTGTTATGCCACAGGGATGGGATATCAATCAAAAGGCTTGATAAATATCCGCAAGAGTATTGAGTTATTAGTTTGCTGTATATCAAAGAAGGGGAGGGAGTATCAACAGTATGCGAGTATAATAAAAACGCACGTCGTTCATAATAAAAGAAAGAACATTGTGAAGTTTTACTCAGTAAATGACTGTATAGAGTAAGATTTAAGTACTATTCCTCAAAAAATCATGTACTACGCCAAAGAGAGAAAATAAACACGTGCGTGCGAAGAAGAATCGTTGAAAGCATCGTTAGCAAAAATATATGAATTCTTTTGTTATACACCCGAAATAAACGTATTTTATGAGGCATTAAAAAAACAACAATTCGAGTTATCGAGAGTATGGGTTATATTGGTCCCCAAAAAAATTCCCGAATTTCGGAAATTACTACTGAGTACTTACTAGTCACGAGTCTGGATAGCTGGGCTGACTGAGTCGTCAGTACTACGGGGTGCATAGAGCACCTCATGCCACCAGGGACTGAATGAAGAGGCAGACTCATATTCATACTCATTCTTTCCTTATTCTAAAATTCTTTCTTCTAGCAGACCGTGCATAGTCGCGGTTATGAGTACTGGCGGGTCCTTCAAAACCTATTTCGTACTTACTGGTAAATACCAAGTTTATATGCCCAATAGGACCCGTGTGGGAACGAATCTTGGTAAATAGCGGCAAAAGCATCAACGAGTAGTCTAACAATATGTGTGTGGTGGTGATGCTCACAAGCGCAATTAAATATCACTATGTACTATGAATGTAACAACTCAATCGATTTGAAATGATAAATGAAGATTGGAATTCACTGTTTTGAGATATTTAAAGATATATTGGGCATAACCGCCTACTGATAAATTACTTGGATATTGGATGAGAACAAGAAGTAAAATTTTACGATTTCTAAAAGTCCACTTAGTTCTTTTATAAATAGATTAAATCAAAATACACGGGATCGATTCTCGCATAAATTCCGCCGGGAGTAAATGTCTCCGACATTTTCTTGTTTTCTGTCTTCTATAATTCGTGCATTAATAACCGTTTTCTTCGTATGATATCGAATTAAATAATGCTGCGTAAATTAGTTTATGTAATAAAAAAAAAAACAAAAATAACAAGATGTTTAAAACCTCTTATATTCTGTGATTCATTAAAAAAAAAGGCGTAAATGTGATGTTGTTTGCCACGTGCGTTATAAATTGGGAGTTAGAAACTCGAGAGTATTTGTGTCTAGTCGTATGGTAATCAGTTAACTTGATCCGATTAATATGTAATTTGTCAATCAATATTACCATGTATGTAATTGATATAATTTTACAAATAGCATTTTTTTTAAATCATTAATATTAATCGATATGGGGCACTATCAATATTTCCTAATTACGTTTTACTTTTGTCACAATATGTTACAAGTCATTTTTAAAATAGTATGACTTTCAATTATTCGTAATACCATGTTAAGGTCAGTAGCCAAGGCTGGATTAAGATCCACAGATGCCTTAAGCACTAACTAATTTTGGCGCTCCCTTACAGTTGTAATTCAAAAGGTTTTGAGACTTTAAAAGCAAAAATGAGGTTTTGTGCATGTAATTATAACACCAGTGACAGTTGACAATTAAACTAAGAACTTCTTATGAGCTAGTAACCGTTGCTTGCGTTGTCTCAAAAGCGTCTAGACTTATTTAAAAGTTGTAACCATCTGCGATCTGCGAGCACAGTCTATTTTATTTTGCAGGAATTAAATAATTATATAATACACGTCGTTATAAGACCCGTTCTTACCAGAATACCGACATGATTGCATAAAAGAGAACGCTTTATAAACAGAACTTATTCGTTTTTCATTAAACTTTGAAAATGGCTATAAATTTTAGTAAGTTAAATGATAAATTCGGTTGTGAAAATTTTCTGCGGTCCCCCTTTTTCTAAGCACGTGCTTACTTTGCTTAAGGGTTAATCTAGCACTGTCTGCCAGTGGGTTAATAACCTTATAGTGAATTCATGCAAAACATGAGGGCTAAACGAAACAGGAACAGCGGTGGTATGAATACGTTAATAAGCGGCTCGTTAAATCGCAGTGCTACCAATTAGCGGTGTTCCGGTAAGGACTATACAAGTATTATACAATTATACCCAATAATTATTAAATTTATCTAATATAATTATATTCCTTGGTAGGTCAGTGTATAGTGTATCCGACTGGAAATCTGGGAGTTACATAAAAAGCTTATTAATTTGTATTTGTATTTGTACCCACCAGGACATGGAAACCCGCTAAACAGAAGGCTAAATCTTTTCACAATTAATATGTATAACATACTTAAAGACATAGAAATGTCTCATGCGTTGATTGGAGTCCTGGTTTTTCTACAACATTCACCCAAATTTAATTGTCTCTCCTTTCACAGCTTCCTATGAATTTCTCACCATGGTGCATACTTACATTTTAAACCGTTTCATTAATACTCTTGCCATAACATCGTTATTTGGGGGGGGGGGGGGGGTATTTAGAAGACGCACCCCAATTTGAAGTAAATTTTTCCATAGAGAAAGTGCATTAGAGGTGGGCAATAATTTGCCTTATTTCGGTAAACGAATGATTTTTTATCACTCATAAGCAATATATTACATATAAAACATACGTCACAATTAATGTAATAATATTGTATTGAAAGTGAATTTCTACATAGTAAATAATGGTAAAAAGTAATTCATTCAGAATACGAATCACAATTAGGATAAAGAAAGTAATGTGCATATTTGAAGCATGAAAGTTAAAAACATAGTTAATAAAAAGTTTTGATTAAAATCTGGAAGCAATATAAATCAAACATTGGTATTTTAGGCGTTGTAAACTTTAGATAAAAATTGCCTTCTTGTATTTTATTATGCATCACAAATGAATATATTTTACAAGGATTTTAAAACAAATGATATTTTATATTACTTTTAGGCCATACATAGGCAATTGTCGTTAGGTTACTGATTTACCATAAGAATAACATTTTTTCCTATTTAACTAAAGGTTTGTTAGGAAAATAGCGTCATGAAGTATATTCAAAGTTACGAAAGGTTCTGTATTTTGAGATATTTCATTAAATAAAACACAGGATTTTTGTTTCAAAATTGATTTTGACATTTTATTGAATATGGTTAATTTTATAACGTATTCTCAAGCTACACATCAAAAATATGTTTTACACATTGAATATAATATATGTATTCGATTTTTTTATACTTAAATAAATCAATTTAAAAAATTATTTTATTTTTTGGATAATTTCTAACTTATTTGGATCACCGTTTTTCGACGCACAGGTCGTTTTCAAAGTTTCCCATTTTTTGGATATTTTTTTATATATATATATATATATATAAGTATACATTTTGCGAAAAAATAAATGATAATTACACACTATATGTACTATACATATATAATTACACATACAACGGGACAACTACGGTGTTAATTGGACCATTACTAATTGAATGGTTCTGGTGAAGTATTTCTTTTTTTGTGATGAACCGTTTCATTTAATTTCAACACTGAAAAACTTACATACATTGAAAATGGTAATAAATGCATCTTAAAACCAGTGGCTTTTTATATAATAAATTTTGGACAAAATATGCAAACATACAAAGGGCCCCATGTGTAATTTATATGTGCCGAAGAAGCTGAAGCTGAAATGTGCTACATTCAAATTTTATTCGAAATATTTGACATTGCGTGCTATTGTATTTAAAGGACTCAGTGTTTATTTGTAAAATTTATAATTGAATAGAAAATTTATTTTTATATAAACAATTAGTAAAAAAAAAAATACAAATTGAGGGGTGTGATGTAAAGAGTTCATAACCCACAAGGAGACAGTTCTGTAATAATCGCAGTTGAAAGTTTCTAATCTATTTAAAAGTATACAGAAAAAGTACGTTAGGGGTTACCAAGAATACTTTTTAGGCAGCTATAGATTTTTCAAAGGGAATAAATTTGAATGAGGATCTGTAAAATCTATATATATATTAAAATGAATGTCTGTGGCTATGTTCCGAATAGTCTCTTTTGTCAGTAATCCGATT
>JAPMAE010003735.1:1267-14456 GCA_036584705.1 Rhyacophila sp. 25_7
GCGGTGTGTCAGTTAATAACATAAATGTATGATTCCTTGTTATCTATCTCACCTTACCCGGTCTATGAACAAAATTATTTTGACGAGCCTCCAAACGAGGTTATATTTTTAAAAGCTGGTCTGTAAGTATGCGAGTTACGAAGACCTCAAATTGTTTCCGAGATGGATCTTCGACTCAATTAACACCCAATGAGCTAGCAAGAAATTGCAGAGGACAAAATAAAAAATAAGTATTTTTAACAAGATACAGTACACGACACAACAAGAACATCGGATTACTAAAGATTCTGGTTACGTACATGTCTACCGAAGAAAAATGTTTAGTTGCGTATAAAATTCATGTTTACGAACACATTGCTGATAAATATGTGGATGCATCTTATAACCATGTAAAAGCTGAGGGGTCTTTTTCCCAGCATATGTATATTATTCGACTGTGATAAATCTGGAATATTTTTAATAAAAAAAACTAAATAGCACCTACATCATTTAGGAAGAAAACCTATGAAAATATATTTATACAAAGGTGTTCGCAATTCGTTGATCAATTAAACGTGTGCGTAACATGCGGTGTCAAGTTTTGGGGGGAAGTCACCCCTATAAAAACAATGACGATGCCATGTCTCATTTTCGCAACATTTTATTGGGCGAGTTTAAGTCAGAAACCTGGTGAGTTTTAAGCACCCGAAGTTTTTTACTCTGGAAAATACTTGACGCATGTGAGACATCTTGCAAGATAATTGTTATCATCCAAACCCAGCGCGGAGGTATTGAATGCCAAGTCAGGATTGACGATACGTCTTCTGAATAGTTATGGGGTCGCGACTAGAATCGCACCGTTTCTATATATCAATACCAATTGACCAATATATATATATATAACCCCAAAGTAAAGCTGAGTGAAAGAAAACTGACGACACTGCCATTCTCCACCAATCTGATAACGACATTTGAGACCATTGAAGGCGGCAAAAGAGCTCATCCCGTATTGGTCTAGAAATAAATGCAGAGAAAACGAATGCAATGTAAAAACCATACTTATCCCTATCCAGATTACCCCTTCACAAGGGGTGGACAGAACATCGAGAGAGTCGACAGCTTTAAATACTGGGGGGAGGGGGGGGTGAAAATCAATGGAAATGGCGCTACACAAAGAGAGTTCGCTATCCGATGGAATATGCTGAAGCAGCCGTCAACTCCGTGAGAAATGTCGCATGTAGGACTCACAGCTGAGTTCGATCAAAACCAAAAGCCACCTTGTGTGCATCAATCACGACCAAGAAACATACAAAGAACTAAGAAAAATAATAACTTAATTCATATTCAACAGCAGTGAAACATTACTAGAGAAAATTAAGCGTCTAAAAATATGAAAAGAAGTCTCAAGATTCTCTCGGGAAGACTAAAAATGTCCAGCGTTGAGTGTGATTTTTACCAGCTCTACGTAAAGTGATGGATTTGTGAACCACCGGTACTGAATTAATATTTTTCATGGGTAGGGGGGTTGTAATACCAGTGCTGATCACGAATTTGTTGCCAGAATATGAACCCAAATAGTTAAGGTAATAATCAACAAGTGTTTTCTTGGTTGAAAATCTTCACATTATGAACGACCCATACGCTCTATACCGGAGCGGACATTGCATAAAACATCATTTGTAATACCTGTATGAAGTTTTTTTAACACTACTCATGTCCGTCTCTTCGACATGTTTTCGTCATATCATATAATCCATTATAACCGTAAATTAATATATTTATCTACCATATTTTTACAGAAATGAACTAAAAAATATCGAAATGAGTAGGCAATCCCTCAACTTGAATAGAACGTCCGGTATGGATTTATTTTTCTAGCACTGGCAACTCAAGAATATAATGCGATAAAATAATTATTATTGAAATGCGCATACGTCACTGAACCTAGCACACACACACACACACGCACAAAAAACAAGGAGTACGATTTTGATAGAGCGCACCGTTGCCATATCTCTCGCCCAGCTGATTCGCTGTTTATGCACAACAGTCTACCTTGCTATCACAATAATCGTTCACTCGCTGACTAATGCTCAACAAAAAGTGTTGAATTATTGCTGTACGAAATACAGACGTATTTAATAACAAGCTGGAAAATAATAAAAAAAACACGTATAGTTTTTAGTGTGATGTACACAAAAGTAGAATTAGCAAGACAAAGTGAACGATGCAGTCAGTGTCAAAATCCACAAGGTGACCTACACTAGTGGTACTGCAAGCAACGCACATTTGTATTTTTTGTGGGCTATGATTTTTGGTAATGTAATGATACCGGAAAGTCGGTAAATAAAATAATATACGCAGTGTTGCAAGTCTGCGACAATACCAATTCAAAGCCGTCGTCAGTGCGCATAACCTGACATTTCAAATAGAATATTTAGTTCAAACGCCTTTTCGGTTTTCTCGGTATATACAGTATTCCGTACAGAAAAGTGTGAAAAACGCAAGAATTGAGATTATCTTGATAACGGCTACACCTAAAATAACGCTGAAACAGTGTAACATACGACTCAAATTGCACTACTTCTACAAAAATAATTCTGCATGAAGTGTTACCAACGTTCTGCAAAAAAAAAAACCGAAACGTGGCAAACGATAATTAAAATCGTTGCGTTGTGTTTCGTTTAACTACACGAGTATTATTGCATCAAAATATTTACACAGGTTAAATGTCATGTTTTAAATCCACTGCGTATTTCTAGAAATATTTATTCTTCAAAATAAATATGTAAGCAATTTGTTGTCGCGTTCGTAAAATATGAAAAACCTTATAATTAAAATCGCGTAATGATTGATTTCCGTATCAACACGCAATAATAACAATTATGCTTAGCAGATCCATGATCATTCTAAATTGTATCTTCTCCTTTGTCTGCTTGCCAAGACAATTTGTCGTGAGGCAGGGGGACGGTAGACGTTATCAAGACGGATTTACGAAAAAAAAAATAGATATACTACACTCAAAAAACGAGTCCTCATATTATCCTACTTTTACACAATAATGAATGTTTTTCAGTTAGGAATTACCCTTCCTCCCAGGCCTTCTGTGCCGTTAATTTTTCATCACATGACTGCGTGGCGCAGGAAGCTCCCACCTCATTCCCACCGTACATAGTAATCTACAACATATTTTCACCGCAGTGTTTTCATAATCATACTGGATGAGTAAAAACTTCATATGAAACAAAACTAAAAAGTTTCAGTTACACGAGGTTTCTCTTGGTCCACGTTTCAGTACCATGAATTAAATTAAAGTCAGTCTTTAGGGTCGTTCATAAACCACGTAACGCTGTTGAGGGAGAGAGCTGGGTGACCACCAACGTCTACATAACGTTAAAGGGGGAGGTGGGTAAATTTGTATTGCTACGTAACACTTTTCTCTCTCAAAAGGTGGATAAGAGGTGATTATAAATTGGATTCCTATTTAACCTTTTCTGAGCCAAACATAATGTTATAACCTGGTAAGCTGCAATTTTTAGGCAAAAAAAAAAAAAAAAATCTTTTAAATGTATATTGAATATTTATTTATCATGACTTTATTTTTAATGATCATATATCATAATCATATATTTGCACTTTTATATTTAAAATCATCCAAAATAGGCAATTTTGTCTATAAAACTACATTTTAAGTTGTGCGAGTTTACTCTTTTCTGTCTTAATCGGTTAATGTGGAACGTTACATAACTTTTGAGAGAAGGGAGAGGGGAGGGTGAAAACAAGTAAGAAAAAACGTTACGTGGTTTATGGACGACCCTTACATATGTTATAAAATGAATGCATTGGGAAAGCATGTGCTAATTTCATTTGGTTTATATTTAAGAACTCGAGAGACCCGTCATGAGACGACACATATATTAAACCCTTTGCATTCGTGGGGTGATCTTGGCTCACCAACCGAGTGGCCTGGCAACACTACTACAGTGCTCAAAATTTACCATTACACAGACTTCTAAGTAATATTTCGACAATTTAATATTTTTATGTGTAAATAAAACATAATTATTGCTGTATGAATTTTGTTAAATCTTCTTTCGCCGTGTATTCTCCAAATGCCGCTGAATAACTAGCAGCGGAAATAGCAAGATTTGAAATATATTCCAATTTACATTATTAGTAATCACTAAAGATTACATCTGACACGTAATGCATAACAAATACTGGATCATGCTAGGTTTTATAAGTAAATTAAGTAATTATCATTCTTAAAAAAAAATTAACGGAACAAACCCATTGTCAGTAGCTGTATATTCAAAGCAATGTTTTCATGTGTTTTATGAACCCATGCATGTACAATACAGCCTTACGAAATTGAAATATACTATATTTCTTTGATAATTTTATTGAATTAATATATCTCGCGTAACAATTGCTTGTTGTGATAAAATACGAGAAATAATAATAAGCTGAACAAATATAATGAATAGAAAAAATATAGAAAAGTTCTGGTAAAAAAAATAAAAAAAGTCACCGGCACCAATGGACATTACAGCAACCTATAGGATAACGATACTCCAGGAGAATACTCATACATATATTATTTACATACTCGTATATTAACACTTGGTTTACAACTAAAACTTTTTGAGTGTGATGTGAAGACATACCTACTATTATTATGTCTAATTCGATATTCGATTATTTCGATTTACGTCCAAAGTCACGAAATATAACCCCAGGGTAAGTCGAAAAATCACTGTATAGAATAAGCAACAGCGTAGAAGATACGAGTACATTTTAAATAAAGTGCGTAAGCTTTGCATGAGAGTGACTATGTTTATTCAAGTTATTCATAATTGAAATAATAACAGATTTATTTATGTTTATCACTTATAAATTTTAAATTTCACAAAGTAGAAAATGCGACGATAACAAATACCCATATTAAAAAAATAAAAATAAACGTCATCTATAATCGTAGCAAATATTATCCTCAGTCTCAGGTGAAATTGGGTTATTGATTCGAACTGTTAACAGGAAGGCAAACGGGAGATTTACCTGTATTTAAAAAAAATGTGAGTCATCTACAATCGTAGAAAACATTATCCACAGTCTCGGTGAAATGGTGTTATTGATTCGAACTGCGAACAGAAAGGCAATAGGGAGATTCGAGTACAATTCGTTTGCGTTTAGTTGAGAAAAGTTATTTTCTGACAATATAAGGACCATATACAAATACGGATTAATCCATCACCAATATTAGAAAACTAAAATACGTAGGATGCAATAAAAAAGTATAATTTTGTTATTTTCTCTGCATCCGTTTTGACAGTTACTTTAAACCACAGTACATATATTCCAGAATATTCCTATTACTAATTAAATACACGACATTTCATGCTACTATCCTTACTATGTGACGATGTTACCAGTTTCAAACAAATTAGATACGCATATCTATCGCATAATCAGAGGCTACAATAGGTAATATAAATATGTTATCACTACGTATGTATACGCTATTGAAAACTACTTAAATCACATAAACAAATTAACTTTGTCCAGCTTTGATAAGATATTATCAAACAAATAAAACGGTTCCTAATGTAACTTTTAATACTCAATTTTCATTCTCTTTGTACCTACGTATATGGATTGAATATACTTCAAATTTATAACAATTATCGAGCTTACATACCAAAAATAAAGTCAAGTATGCAACCTTGGTAATCGTTTATTTACATACATAGTTTATTAATATTATATACATTAATAATATGTATGCAACGGTAAAAACTAAGAAAATAAACACTAAAGAGATATCCGTAATATGAGTATTTGCCCAAATGACAAATAAATCAGATGAACCAATACTCCCAAAACGTAGAATACACCTTTTCGTATAAGAAATTAGTATGTATTAAGCTTTTGAAAACAAAATTGAACGTATAGACATCGTAATGACAATTCACTCGTATTGACAGCGCAATAAGTTCACAACGTTTGCAAAGGTTTATTTCGCAATTGGTGTTTTATTGTGTTACACAAATGCGCATAATGTTTATAAGGTTGCACAATGAACAAAACATAAAATATTTCGAAGGTCTGTGAAGGTTGATTCAAGATATCATGGAACGAATGGGAAAATTATTTTTCACGTGGGTTAACACTTTTTTCAAATTTTCACATATTTGTTCTACGATATACCTACGCGTAAAATCTATTCAAGAGTTACGCATTGCGTTGTTTGAATTAAGTACGTTGTAGCCAGATCATAATATAAAAAAATCCAATCACAATGATAAAACAAAAAATGTCAAAAACTTGACATCGAGTTGTTCCGAGTTGTCCCCATTTTGACAACTAAACAATAATTGAGGAATTTCGTGATTTGTTTACATTAGGGCCATTTCTATAGGTGTTTATCATTGCTTTTAATAAAATTAGCATTCTTGGAATGCAGCTACATACAATTGTTTAGGGGTTGGTTGTTTTGCGTCATGTCAACGAAGCGATCAGCTGATTTCTTTGTTTGCGTTTTGCAGACATCTCTTAACGTAGCTTGAATGACACGGTCGATGACATGAGTATTTTAATTTATCCACAATCAAAATATGATTCGAACTCAGAAAACAAATAATCAAAAGCGCAGAGTTTAAACTTAATGAAAAAATATTTCACAGGTTAGTTGGCACTCTTAGATTCTTTGCAATCTATAAACAAAACCTTGAAAGTTCTTACCTTTGTAGTGAACACGGAGATTATTTTGAGACAATCCAATATAATTGTATTTGTCTTTGGTGCTCCATGATCTTGGCAAGGGTGTTTCGTCTTCGTTCACATTAGGATATAACGATTTTAAACGGTCTACCGTTTCACTTTGCGATTCATTTTGGGAATCCATTGCTTCCCGTCCACTACTCACAGCAGCCATTTCTAATCTAGTCTCCCAGGCGGTGACGTCACAAGAATAGTAACATTTATTGCGGTTAGATGTCACAGCACGTACATTTTTTTGTGCTGGCAGCACAGATAGATCGACAATATTATTACATATTAGTTTTTTTTAAATATATACATATGATGCGTAGTTATCGGAAGAGAACTATAAAAAAAATATAAAATATAGAATTCTTTTTTATATTTTTTTCATTTTTATCATATTTTCATAAAATGTGTTGTTTTTTAACAGTATGATGGCACTTTTTTTTATTTAAATTTAATAATTGTAGTACAAGATGGATAATTTTATTATTTTTTCCATATTTTATCACTTATGAAGACATAAACATATTTTTTTTTATTTGATTATTAAAACATGATATTATATTATAAAATAATGTGGTTTCATTTTTATAAAATACGATTTAATGTTATTTACAATACCATAGCTCATATTTTTAAGATATAAACAGATATAGGCTGCCAATAATATTAACAAAATGCTTGCTTAATCTCAAAGCTACGCTACTCCTTTGATTCTTCTATAACTTTTTTCTCAGCCTTTTTTAAAAATACGCAAAGGCTCCATTTATACTATTTTTAAAACATGAACAGAATCTAAACTATAAGTCACTAAACGGTCGCTCACTCGCAATATTTCGGTGGCTAGCGTAGAATATTTTATCATATTTATAAATTTTCCCCTCAAATTTTATTATTACACTCCGAAAACATACTCAGAGCTTACAAATTTTGAGTGGCTGCCGGATTTTGCCTTTCTTGTGAATGTTACCGAAAAATTAAATGAACTGAATGTTAAACTTTAGGGACAAAATAAAAATTTTGGGGAAATGATCTCTAAAGTACAGGCATTTTTAAATACAAACTTACATTCTAAGAGCACAACTTTTGGAAAGTTGTTAAGTTAAACATTTCCCCTATTTGAAAGAGAAGCTGGGAATAGAAATAAATCATGAAATCTACAAAGAAGAGAATCATCTCCAGATTCTTTCAAACTTGACAAGACAGTGTAATCTGCGGTTTAGTGACTTTAAAAAGTTGAGCTGCTTGGATAATTTGTTTAAGCTTCTTTTATAAATTTTGACACTGAAAAACTGTCCAGCTGTACCGTCAAAAATTGTCAAGAATATGGCCCTTCATCAGAAATGGAATTGATAGATTTTCAATTTGATTTGCCGCTTAAGAGTGTTGCCTCAACGTTAAAATCTGTATGGCCTTTCATCCCAACAGAAAACTATCCAATTTTAGTTCGAATTGTGCTCAAAATAAAGGCATTGTTTTGTTCTACTTACTTATATGAATCAACGTTTTCCACTATGAAGATGGATAAAAGTAAACACAGAAACAAACTCACAGGTGCCATGAATTCTTTTCACTAATTATTTTTACTTTTACTCACTTATGAAAAGATATTTTTCAATTATTATTTTTTTATAAATAAATAATTAAAGTACCCATTTTATATTTATTTTGAAATCCGACATCCTAATTTACTTTAAGTAATATAATAATACTGTGTATAGTATGATAAAGGACAATGATAACAAATTATAAAGAAGGAATATATATAAGTAGCTCACCAGACAATTTCAAAATCCAAAAGTAGCTCACATCCATATTAGTTAAAAAAATTGTTGGAACAGTATTACCAATCAGCTATAAATCTTTTTACTACTTTTCATATTTTTTAATTGAGCATTTGTAAATATACTATACAAAATGAATATACAAAGTTTTAGGATCACTGCTCAGCTGGCTTCTTATGTTTTACATGATTTTGCAATGAGGCCACCGATTATTTATGACCTTAGGTTTGTCTTCTGGTATTTTAACGTTAATTATATAATAGTATTGTATAGACATTGTGGATAGCGCGTCTGCCTAACAAATGGAGGTTGCAGATTCAAGTCTCTTAGGTGGTCGCAAAAACATTGTATTCAGCATGCCCTGTTAATGCAATGGTACAAAAAAATCAGTCCAATTTAAATAAAAATGTAATGTTGTGTGCTAAATCATTGCCCTTTTTATACAATGTTACACAGCAGAATATGTTTATCTCCTTCAAGTCTTATCACAATATGAGTGAGTCAGATAATAACCATGGTATTCCTCTTTGAATTATAATCAAGTTCTAGATATTACATCGCAGTATTGAATTGAATTACATTCGATTTTGTAGCGATTTTTAAAAAAATGTTTAAAACACACTGCCACGACATTCGAAAAGTGCGACATGTAAAGTCCAACTTAATGTATTATTATAATTTAATTTGAGAACTTAAAATAATAATAATTTAAAGGGAATAAGAAGTATTATCGACATGATTAATTACTTTATTGTATTTCAGGAAAACATAAGCTTAAATAATAGACATAAGCCAAGATTTTTGATCGACATAGAGCGCACTGTTCAAAAAAATTTGGATTCAGTGAAACGAAATCAGAATCAACTTTTAGTGAATCAGAAAATTTATCTGGACAGTATTTTGGAGGTATAATACACAAAAATTATTGCCTAGAGCATGATTAAAAACATTTATTAGTAGTTAATTAAGTCTAAAAATATAAAAAAGCGTAAATATTTATTCTCATGCTGTATGTGAAATAATAATTAACTGTAATTTTATAACACTTTAAGCAAATAAATTATTTTATTATAGGTATAGTTACAAATGCAACAATGATAACAACATCAATTGCATTAGTTTTTCGTTATTACTTCATAAATACTAATATTTTTTTCTTTTAACAATATATATTTATTTATTTTTAATGATTAACAGAATTAAACGGTTGCATATGTTTTTGTATTTCAGGCTTATAGAAATGCATTTCAATTGTTATTGGAAAAACTATCAACATTCAAACATATTCTGGTGAAAATTAAAGAGTCTTATGAAGATGCTCTGTCCATTAGAGATAAACAAATTAATATGAATAACACACTGTTGGTTGGTACACTGGCCTGAGATTTTTACTGACGAATATATGAATTTTAATTTTATTTATGAACCGAGTTATTTATTGCGATCTAGTAGAACAAGTATTTGGGACTCTTAATTCGACTACTTAAGTCAACCAATATTAAGAGTAATTGCAATATTTTCAGAAAGTCCTTGGGATTCCCGAAAAACATAAACAAAAAGATTTCAAAATTAAATTTCTCGAAGACGAGAATAAAAATCTGATGACATGTTTGGACTGCTTCAAACGTAATAATGAAACGATGAAAGCTAAGATCAAAGAGGTATAAGTAATATTCTTATTCATTTCTAATTTTCCCATTTAATTATACATTATTGATAAGCAATTAAAATGATTTCAGTTGGAGAATGAACTCGTTTGTAAGGCAGCAGTACCGACAGTTGAAGAAAGTGTTGACTCACCATTATTTTCTGAGAATTATCAATTAAAAAATAATGCTTCAATTAGGGAACTCGATACTACCAAAGATCCAGTAATTTTAGATTTAGCTTTAAAACAATGCAGGCAAGTATAAAATAGATAAAGTGTTACTGCAACAGAGATACTTACTACCATGTATTTTCCGTCTATCGTGCCTTTCACGCTTTTGTAATTCAATTATCTAACATATCTTCATCAATTATAATTTTCAGAGTGATCATACTTTTGAGTATCATCGACCCTATTGATCAGAGATTGTTTGATTTTTTTAGCTAGAATCTGCCATTCTTTCCTACGCACTCAGTCATCAGTAGACAAAAGTATACAGTATTTATCACTTTTGAAAATTGCAGTATATGTCTTTTAACTTTCTAATGTCTACAGGTTTCATCAAATTTTTGGCATATATGCAAGTAATATTATCAAAAATATGATTGTGTTTCTCATATATTATATTATCTACTTACCAATGCTAGATTAGCAAATTTTTCTGGATTATTTGGAAATTAGAGCATTTAGCTTTCTACGAAATTTACATCATTTTTCAATGCCACATTTTTGAAAAGTCAAACCATTTTCCCTTCACAATGCCATAAATGAATACAGAGAATACTTTTAAAAAACATCTTTTTCATCATTTTCATCTACAAATTCTACCTAACTTTTCTGTTTTTCAAACCATATAAGCATCCTGTTATAACGTGATGTGGCAAATTGGTCGAAAAATCGTTCTTCGAATGGAAAGTTCCTCGAATAACAATTTCTCATCAATTTTATTTCGAGCATTTTTCACTAAACCGTCATAGCAGTGAGCAGTAAACTTGTTTGCTAGCAATGGCGTAGCTGTTTCATTGTGTACTCATGCAAAGCATGAGGCCCCTTGCTGACCAAATGGCCCTTAAACTGTCTACATTTAATATTCGATTTTAAGTAAAATTGCATTTCCTACTAAAAGTGACATATGGCATAACTCTATAACATGCAGAGTATCCCAAGTATGTACTTGTAGTTTTTGCTAAGTTAGTCACAAAAATCTATGTATTCTAATATTTCAAACAGCTCTTCCGTAAAAAGTCCAATGTAACATAGGATAGTTCTCCACAACAGTGATGATATATAACTCATATCCACTGTCCAACGATAGTAAAAAAAAATAGTAATACGCTAATGTCTCAATATCTTGGCGCCTTGAGCCGATGACTTATGAATCATGTCTTGGAATCTAAATGTTTTATTATGTTTATAGTTTAATGTAAATAACAGTAGGTACTAGCGCATACGGATAATAATTTCATCTAATTTTTTAAAAAATCTTGTAAGGATTTATCCCTTGCTTAAATTTTGTATGAGGGCCCAAAATTTCTAGCTACGCCCCTGTTTGCTAGTATAAATTTTGAGTTTTCTATGTCAACAGTTAGTTTGGAGAGCAAAATTCATTGTATAGTTTGTACTGAATGTGAAGATTATTGTCAGATTTTTTTGAGTAATGATTGTTAATTATTGAATTAATTCGTTTGCTCCATCTCCTGGTTTCAAATGAACATAAAACAATCAATGTAGTTTTTACCATCTATGGAATTTGAACCTACAACCCTAGGGCTGCTGGGCAAATGCACTGTCCACTCTTCTACTGAGGGTGATATTCATATTTACAGAATATATAGATTTTTTAAAACTTTTTGTAAGTATTAATTTCCCTTGATAGAGTTTATGTTCACCCTCGTTAAGTATCTGGCAAATGTGGATCGCATGTTCAAGTCCTATAGCCAATTGCAAAAGATTTTCAAATGTTTATTCATTTGTATTTGTAGCCAGGATATGAAGCCAAAATGCTTGAGCTAATAATTGATAACAATTACTTATAAAAAGCAACTGTGAATAAAGTCTACACACAAAATCCCATATGCTTTGCCTCGGAGTGAATATGGAATTGAAAAAAAGATTTTATGTGAATATATGACTGAAAAGAAAACAATAATCTGACAGGAAGAGAAAGACATATGACACACCACCAAACGCATGCATTTAGTGGTGAACAAATTAGTTCACCTTTACAGGCTTCATCATTAAGAATATCGAAATAAAAATAAACCAATAAAAACACAATACGCATTTGAAATTATTTATAGTCAAATATTTTTATTGTATTGAGCAGAAAGGATTTGTCAAAGGCCATCCAGGAGCTCAACGCAATGTCTGATGATTATGCTGATGCTATTCCTAAAAAAGATTATGAACTTTTGGAATCTGATCATATCATTTTAACCAGAGACTATAAAGAAGCCAGTAAACAGTTGATAGAATTCAAGGAGAGATACAATAATCTTATTTGTAAGAATATATCATTTTCATTGTTATTATTTTATATTATATTTAATTAATAAATAAAACTTCTTCATTTATTATTGAAGAAATTTATCCATTACCCCTTGTTCAATTTAAATTTAAAGCTGAAAGGAAATGATATTATTTCTAGAAAAATGCAAGGCACATCGAAATGTTCACAGTCTATATGAATAAGCAAGTGACACACTGGTGTGTTTTTGATGATCTACAAGTTAGCATTGTTTCTTTTGTTATTTTATAAGTAAAAACTTTTGCTTTACATTGACCTCCAAATGTCTAAAACATTTGACATCTAGAGGATCGACCAATAAACAAACGTGATATCTTATATCCGGCATGCGGCATTCTTCATCTTCCTTCATGCTACTGACTACCATAGTTTACTGATTGAACAGTTATAATGTACTCAACATTTTAATACCTATCCATCTCTCTTTAGCTAAATACTCCACTCTAAAAGAAGAAGCTGTAGAATGGAAGGACAAGTGCACAGATC
>JAPMAE010003737.1:279-14278 GCA_036584705.1 Rhyacophila sp. 25_7
CTCGTGAGTCGGATGCGCTATCCACTCACCTACGAGGGCGTAGTGTGTAAAATAAAATTCAATAAAAAAAACACAATTTGTCTTTTACAATTTACAGTATATTTCATTTGTTTTATGGTAAATCAGATATTAATTAACCTGTTCTACATACTTAAAATTATAAAACAATCAAATATTAGATTTTCAAAAATCAAAGAGTTCATTCGCTTTTTACAACATTATTTTGTAGTTTAAATTCCCAAGATTTACAAAAATATTAAGGCACAAGAAATTGTCAACTCATCAACAACAGTGACCTGATCTTTGAGTCAAATGCGCTTCGTGAACGAGACTGGTTACATACATTTTTCAGGAAGCGAGTTCCATATCATGTCAGTTAATATTTAATAGTCCGCGCTCGTGCGACCGGTTCATGTCCTGACTCGGAAGAATACACATAGACTCGACAATATCTGGCCTCTGGCATTTGTGACTACTCGAATAAAATCTCTCAAATATATAAACATATTCATTTCACAATTCTCAGATTACTCTAAATATTACTACTGAAATTATCAGTTTCCTATTCATAATTACACAGGAAGCACTCAGAAGGGTTACTTCACAGGCGTGAAATCACATACGAAAATTAAGTAATTGAAAAGAGGGTCACCTGACAATTTTATACATAAAAAAAAATATAAGCAAATGAAGACAATAGGCAAA
Source organism: Rhyacophila sp. 25_7 (assembly GCA_036584705.1). Classification (NCBI taxonomy): domain Eukaryota; kingdom Metazoa; phylum Arthropoda; class Insecta; order Trichoptera; family Rhyacophilidae; genus Rhyacophila; species Rhyacophila sp. 25_7. Next base: position 985 of record JAPMAE010003737.1, read on the forward strand.
TATCATTCTCACGAGTCATTTTTTTATGAGAAATTTCAATGCCATCTTACGGATACAATAGCAAAATTTGAAGATACGATTTAATGACAATTTATAGTTGGTAATCACGTTTATTAGTGGTAGAGAAATGGAACTCCCAGTACCAAAGAATCGAGGTTTTAAAATGAATGAAGGATGCCACAATACAACACGGTGTAACGTCAAATAAAAAAGTTTTTTGGCTTTCTTTTAACAGTTCATATTTGAAGCGTCTAGTTACAAAAAGCGATATAAGCACATTTTGTCGAAATTGAGAAAAATATGTGTTCACATTCTACGCACAATTTTACACTATGTGTGAAAATTTTACGTTCCAAAACCCAAAAATATAAACTCATGAAAAAAAATAAAAAGTGATGTGCTCATGCATTGGAATATTTAAAATCTGGTTCGTTCCATCTGCATTTAAATATTTATTTCATTTTATAGTTCATCAGCTAATGAACGCCGTTATTCGTTATTTAGTTCTAATTTAAACATCAAATAAGATGATAATAAAGAAACTTAACATAAATTAAAATATGACCTTGAAACATAAAAATATTGTTTGACAAAAATATTGAAATGTGCTTACATCGCTTTTTGTAACTAGACGATTCATTTAGGACTTCCATCTACATGATTCTCAGTTGCCGATTTATTTGTCAGAAAGAATCTTCGTCCCCGTGTCTGTGAATAATATCAAATACGTCCACTTTCATTTTTTAATTTCACAGGGGTGGGAAAATCTTTTGGCTCTCGGGCCACATTGAGGTGAAGATTTGACCGCAGGCTACATTGCGGATGAAAAGTTGACTGCGGACGAGATTCAAAATTACTAAAAGCAATATTTTTAAACCGAAACATGTATTTATCGTGCAATTTAAAGAAAAAATCTAATATTTGAGACAGGACATGAAACACAAAACCAACTGAAAATGTTTTTTTTATTATTTTTATAAATATCTGTATTTTTAATTTAAATAATTTATAAAATGCTTTGCAGGCCTGATAGAATTTCGCCCATTCGCCCAGCCCCGGTGTAGAGTGTATCCAGATTTCTGAAAATTGCTATACTCAAAATGACAAAGATGTGATTTAGAATGATATATGATATTTGCATGCGTGCTTCAAAGGTACTTAGTTTTAAACGGCAATTTTCGCATACACTTGAATTAAGAAAACTATTAATTTTTGAACACGGTAAACATATTTTTATTAGCTAAAAATATAGCATACTTAATTCACTTCAATTCTTCACCATTACTACTCAAAAATTCATGATCAACGAGATTATTATATATGAAACTTCTTAATTGTGGTTTTCAGAAATAATAAACGTAATACAATGGATTTCCTTAAGTAGAAACATTGATTAATTAAGACAAAGATTGAAATACAAACCGATCAAGTATCAATTTAATTTCCATCATTGATTAATTAAATAATCACAAAAAAATGTATGAGAATCACTGTCAGGATATATCGATTAATGTTATCGGTAGTAAAATAGTTTCAATAGAGAAGTTCGCTTCACGGTAGCATCTGATGTGATCACAAATACATTTTAGTATTTTCAACTTTCCAAAGTAATTTTCATCACATGTTTCTAAGGCAGGATTTTGAATTAAACGGGGAAAATTTAATAATCTAATACTTTATCAAATATACGAGTATGTACAAACTTATTATGGTGTGTATTATGTATATAAAACTCCAGTACGACAGAATAGTAATGTTAAATATTTTCAAAAAAAACCCCAAATTGTAACAAATATATTTATATAATTCTGTAATTAACTAAACTATCGCCTACTTTTGAAATTAGGCCCTTATATATGTTTCTCTCTTGCATGGATCTATATAGTAAAATTATTCATCACTGATGTGATGGTTGACCGGAATTTCATATTGTCTTTGAAATCATGTTCTTCTCCTGTATGATAACTTGAAGTGAATTTGCGTGATTGTAAAAAAAAGATAAACACAGTTTATTCCGCATGCATTTGTAAGTTTGATCTGGAAGTGGTTCAAGTTTTTCATTTGTATTCGGGTATAGTGATTGGTATAGAGAATGATAGAGATAATTTAAAATGTGCATTGCGAAAAGCAACAAGAAAATTACTGTGTACAGTAAGTAATTCCTTCATTTACGTAGGTAATTTAGTTCCATGAAAACAGCACATAAAAATCCATTATAGAGCATCTTACTGTTATATTCGACCCTATTTAGGCAAAAGGGATTAACCCTTACAGAACAAATTTTAGAAGAGGCACAAAAAACGTGTTTTAATGATTTTTAGTCAAAGTCACATTAGCACAAACTTGAAGTACATGATGACCAATAAATTAGTATTTCATTTTCCTGATCTGATAGTTAAAAAACGTTATTAAAGGAAAATCCTTGAAATAGAGGTTTATTTTTTTTTTCTTTCGATATAAACTTAGTAGGTTGTTATTTTTTCAAAATCTGAAGTTGAATTTCAATAATAATTCGGCATTTTTGGCTTAATTCCTTTTGCCAGAACGTGTATTTTGTTGTGTACATTGTGATATCCAAATAAAACCACTTTTCAAAAACTGGGGGTTAAGCCCTTCTGTCTAAACAAGGTCGATATGTATTTAAAATCAATTTGAATTCTAAATAACTGACATTCACTCTATCTATAGCATTAAAAACCGTATCCAGATTCTGCTGCCCGTTTGCTTGTTCTTCTCTAGAATAGGTTCATACAGTGCCATCTGAGCTTTTAATCGTCTTTTAAGTCCACTACGCATATATGAAGCAAGACTTATAGCATGTTTATAGTAGACAAGTGGAGAATTGAAGCTTATTCAATTGCATCCAAGTGAATTTTCATAAATGATAGGATTACGATATATCTGACAATTTCTAATGTTCAAAAACTGTTTATTAAACCCATAGAAAATTCCCATTTCAAATATAATTCTTAAAGGTCACAAGAGTCTGCCTATATATTGATCGTCCAGTGCATTAGTCAGACATCTCCAAATAACTAGTTTTGAGATATTGACAAAAGCAATATTCTAATGGTCACCATAAATCAAATATTATTGATAAAACTTTTGAGTAATTAGTCATATAAAAATAACGCCAGATGCAGTGTCCGGTTCATCAGTTACGACGTTTAGAAATATCCTAGTAATAAACCAGAGAATATCGAGGCCTTAAAATCAAACAACGCTATCTAGTAAAGTGCAACTTTACAGGAGCCGAAAATCGTTTTTTCGAATTTTCTTGAGACTCAACAAAGAAGATGTTTATTTAAAACCGAATGTTTTTGTTTGAATGAATTTGTTGTTGTTTGATAATTTGATTTTTCTTGTGACAAGAACGCTAACAGCTTATACGGTCTTTTGATATCAAACAAAGGCAACTTTATATAATTAACGTTAAACTTTATAGATGATTTAAGAAACTAGAAAAGATTGACATACTGTTGTTTGACAATTATATAGCCAAGAACGTAAAATAACATTATCACAAATAAAAAAATAAAATATTTTTATAGATAAAGTTGTTTGACTTTAAGCCTTCGATATTCAAATTTCGGTTAATTCGTTAGTAGTTTATCGGTATTATCTTTTGAGTAGTGAAATAGATAAAGTGCAACATTTTATGATACATATAACTGCATATTTATCTCAACTTTCAATTTTTTGGAGTTGTCTGACTGGACTGGACGATCGATATATATATAATAATTATTAATATACAAATAATAAAAGAATTTTTCTGTTAGATACTGTCCACAAAAAATACCAACCGGAAGATATAAAATTTCGGAAACACCTGATTAAATTGTAAGTATAAATAATCTTCTCTCTTAATTCATTTTAAATTATTGATTAAAGAAATACAATATACACTAAATTACATGACAGCTCACTGATACACTCGAGTGTGCTGTATTTTGTATGGCCGCTTTATAACATTTTGTGGTTTTTAAAAGATAATATTACAACATTTGCGCCCATTGTCGCGCAATGTGAAAAGCCACAACTTAGTGATTTTTCTCTTGGTTAAAATTAATTTGACGTGTCACTTCAAGAGATAAGAGTACCCTGAACGCTTGACAACTCACACAGATAACGTAACGCAGTTAGTCGTGTGAAGAGTCAATATTTAAAACCTTAATAATTAAAATATTACAGAATAAAATTGCTCAAACTCAAACCCACGCCGTTACGGCAACACTACTCGACGGGAGAAAAATAAAACTACTAGATGTATGCAATTCTTTGCCAAGTCATTTATATATTTCTTACATTTATTGGTGATCTAATGAAACGAGATACGGAATTTATTAAATGAAGCGTCTAGTTACAAAAAGCGATTTAACCGATTGAGTGCCAGAAGCAAGTTAACTCGCACAACTTGAAACATAGTCTGCTAGACAAATTTGAATATTTTGCATGATTTTAAATATAAAAACGCAGAGATATGACTAAAATATGATCATTAAAAATAGTCATGACAGAGAAACATTCAATATATTTGGAAAAAAAAATTTACAGTTCTATTTTCGGTTAAAAATTCACACTTGCCTGGTTGTCACAGAATAGGATGAGCACATTTTGTCAAAATCGAGAAAAAAAATAAGTTCACATTCTATGTACAACTTTACACTATGTATGAAAATGTTATGTTCCAAAGCCCAATATTAATTTGTGAATGAAATAAAAAGCGAAATGTTCCCGCAATGGAATATTTCAAATCTGGTATATTCCACATGTATTTAAATATGTATTTCACTTGAAAGTTTATCAGCTAATAAATGCCGTTATTTTGTTATATTTTTAAACAATATAGACTATGATGAAAATAAAGAATCTCAACATAAAATAAAATTTGACCTTGAAGCGTAAAAACATTATTTGCCAATATTGAAATGTGCTTATATCACTTTTTGTAACTAGACACTTCAAATGTATAGTGAAGACAAATCATCAGTAACAAAAACCAATCAAAAAAGTGATTTGATTAAAATTTTGCAGGTTAGCAATGTCAAACACGTCATTTAATACATTTTAGACTAGAGTTTTGATAGTTGACACGGGTGGACGAGTCGTGCAGTTCGGTGCAAAACATCTAGAACTTTTATAAAAGGATATTTAAAGGAATTCTAGTAGATGATATTCTAGGATTTAAATGAACCGTCGATTCATACTGTCAGCGTCACGTGTTACACCTTTTATTTGTAATATAAATATTTATCAAATTAGCAAAATTAATAATTTTGTAAAGGGATCCATGCATAGTGTCGGTAGGCACAATTTCAGAGATAATAAATTTAGTAGCTTACTTTGAACTTTTGTCATCAGTTACGAATGTTTTGATATTAAACAGGTGATAGTTTTTAAATATATTTAAAACTGTATTATTATTCTAATTAAAACATACATATTATAGAAAGATCAATCGTTAACCTCTCACCAATAATTACTCATAACCAAAAACTTGTTATAATAAGGGAAATATGTCTTCTGCAAAGAGTATGCTAATATTAGAAAATGACAAAATATGGCACAGGGAAGAAGATATTAATTTGTTTTCATCCACATGAGTGGGTGTGAGTTTGAGCGAAATTTCTTAAAATTCTAAACAATCATCGTCGTGCACTCCTGCTTAATCTATTCAGGCAAGTCTAAAATTTCTTTGACAAATGTGGCGACATCTGTCTCCCTATCACGATGCTTCACGCAAAACGGATGCGCCAGAAGACTGTTGTAATTGGGCCGGGCCGTATACTCCTTCTGTAAGCACTTCGTGATGAGGTCATCGAACTCTCTGGAGAACTGTCCGACGGGCAATTTGGGAGGGTCGTCCTCGACAACTTGTTTCAACTGCTCAAAAGGAGTTCCCCAACTCTGGTAAGGGAATTTACCGGTGGCGAGTTCCAATAGAGATATCCCCAGTGACCATACGTCGCTTCTGATGTCGTACTGCGAAGGATTACCCGTGGGATCGATTCTTTCGGGGGCCATGTAAGGTTTGCAGCCGGCGTCTATCGTCTTGGCCACGGAATCTACGAGATATCCGGATATTCCAAAATCGCACATTTTCACTTCTCCTATTCTGTTGATGAGGATATTTGAAGGCTTCACGTCTCTATGGATGACCCTGAGTTGTGAATATAAGTAATCCAGAGCGCTCACGACAGAAAATGTAATTTTTCCCAAAATGTTTTCATCTATAGTCTTTCCATTCTTATATACTTTATGGTAAAACTGATCGAGACTTTTATCCATAACCTCCATACATATCCAAACGTCCCCTTCTCTAAACAGCGCTCCATAAAAATGTACCGTGTAAGGACATGCACTCGATCGCATCGAGATGTCCAAATCCATTAAGAGCCGTTTTGTTTCTTGACTGTTCACGGTTGCAGTTATACGCTGAAAAGAAAAAGAAATACTTCATAAAAATTGAAAACGATCGACCTCTAAAATGGTTACTCTTCAACTGGCCAGAGGAATAAGACAAAATCAGTACGCCCGAACTGAAAAAGTTCAGCTGTCTTACAGAAAGAAGTAATGGTGATAACGGCGGTGTACAATGGATTACAGTGTCTATTATTATTATTTCATAATTTTGGTTTAAAAATATTGCTTTTAAAAAAAAAATTATGTGGACCGCTGTTAAATTTTCATCTGCAATGTGGCCAGACAGCCAAAAAATCTGCCCGCCCCTAATCTTAAGTATACTTTGTAACACTCAACTGATGACAAAACTTAATTTAAACATTTGAAATGCAATATTTTTTAGAAATATACTACAACGTATTATTAGTGATTTAATCTGAAAAAAAAAGTATACAGGATACAAAATAAAAATACAATATTTTTGTATTTATAATATATTCAATTTGGCCAACTTTAAAAAAAAATGTTATGTATTAATTAATGGTAAGATTTGTATCTAAGCGACAGAAAATTTAATAATACTTAAATAAATTGAAAAATCTACACATTCGACTCATAATTTTCATGAAAAATATTATATATATTCGTATATACATACTTCATGTAAAAGTCAGTGCATTAAGCATTAATTAGGTATAAAAAAAATTGAGCGAACCTTCACTGCCATTATGGTATTACTGGGGACATGATGCATCTTCTCCACGATGCCGTAAGCCCCTCGTCCAAGGTCACATAACCAAACAAGGTCATCAGCGACAACGGTGAATGTTTTATCACCCACAGTTATGGTTGTCTGTTTATCTAAGTTTCGAGGTGGCGTTCTGAAAATAAAGGAAATGGCTTTTATGTAAAACATAATCGAAAAGCAAATCATATTTTAAATAATCGTTTGGGACTTGTAGCTTGATATAAGTGACCAGATCAGAAATTAAAATATTTGGAAAACAGTATCAGTGGTCACCGAGGGTCCTGTAGGTCCTAACAAGCCTCGTCACTTAGTTGGGCAATTTTTTTAAATATATTTTATGCTTTAAAAAAGTTGTTAATAAAATATATTGTTTAGGATACAGACGGGCAGGCTGTATTATTTTGTAATAGTGTTCAATAATATTTTTTTAAATCTTTATTGTTATCAAAAGTTACAGGTCCCATAGTGACAAAAATAAACAGCTTCCACTGTAGTTTATACATAAAAATACTGTGTATTAATATTAAATGTGCATTATTCTTTTTTCTTTCAACCATATCCACTCCGAAACGAAGCATATGATCTCCACAATATGAAGATTGGTTTGACAGTTTTTTTTAAGAATAATAATTGTCAATTATTAGCAAAACCGTTTCGGGTTCGTGTTCTGGCTACAATACAAATGAATAATCATTTGTAAAATTTTGCAACCAGCACAAGCCTCGAACCCATGACCCTCGGCTTGTGAGTCGGATGCGCTATCCAATCACCTACGAGGGCGACAAATATGCATTATAATAATACTTATTTTATATTTATTTTTCCTGAAGGTATTTTAATTAAACGTTCGTCAAAAAATATATTCTCAGTATTTTATTTAATTGTTTAGTACGAGTATAGTAATTAATATTTGCAAACATATATTTTTACTAAATACAACCCTGTGGCTGCACGTGCATGCTACGACTATGTGTGACTAGTGACTATGCACGTGTATATTATATCTTGCACCCGCATCCCATCTATTCGGCTACCCGGTTTACATATTCATTTTTACGGATGTCTTCTATATTATCATATGTTCTGTAGTGGTCACAATGGTTTAGTAAGAGGGCCACGAAAATTATTAAAAATCAAATTTCTTATATTCAAAATACACTTCAAATTCTGAAATACATACATGTAAATATATTTTGATAAGTATGCAGATTGTTTATTTATTGTATGAAAGGAATTTTTTAAATAAACACAATGAGTGACATTATCACATTGGATAAACTTTCGTCATGGGGAAGGTAACATTTGCACTAACATATTTTTCACAGTAATCTTATATATGACAAGAGAGACAAAATACCAATTGAACTCATTAAGCTTATATTCGTTCACTTTCTTTCAGTTGAAAATGTCATAATAAACAAAAAATAGTTTTTGATTTTTAACCCATTCACGGAGATGTGTCATATAATAGACGTTCGAACTTTTCAATTTAGTTACATAGAAATGAGTAAAATCTATAAAAAAAAGGTTTATTTTATGACTTCAATACACGTCGTGTCATTTTATATTTGCCGCATTCATTGTTCGAATCGTAATCTTTGTCAGAATTAAATTCTCCGTCATTAGTATCACGAAAATGATCGATATCTTACTGTTCTTCGTCAAACTCAGTAAGCAGAGAGCTCAGTCTCCTTTTTTTTCTCGTATGGGTATTTCGAGCCGGCCATTTTGTGACTAATGAAAAATACTTACTGTCCCGACATGCACACACGGTGTGCTGTTGTTAGAGGAAGCAAGCAAATGTTTATATTACCTACATCTCTTTCGATATGATTTTTGATATAAAGAAATGACACTATTTGATGGAAATATATTTGCACTGTGCTAATCACCAATTACTGTGATATAATTTATTATTTAACGGACTCTTCGTTTAACCGATTAAGTGCCAGAAGAGGGTTAACTCGCACAACATAAATCGTAGTTTACTAGACAAATTTGAATATTTTGCATGATTTTAAATATGAAAATGCAAGGATATGACTATTATAATATGATCATTATAACTAAGTCATGACAAAGAAACATTAAATACATGTTTTTTTTTTTTAATATTTTGAAGTTCTATTTTTGGTCAAAAATTTACACTTGCTGAGTTGTGACATTGTGTCTGGCACAGAAAAAGTTAATCCAGTTTACAACAATTGATAATTTTCTGATGTGTCCTGAGAGAATAAAGTTGTCATTGTAAAATGCAATGCTTTATGGCACTTTTGAAACGTTGTATGCATTAGAGATATCATAGTAAAGGATTATGTTATCAATACTCTACCCATCGAACCCATAATAATGAAGATTTTCTACTGACATGGTAGGGAGCAAAGGATAATCTAAGTTGTATAAATCAACTATTAATTATACACAATTTTATGTATTGAATGATTGAATAATTCAAAGTACGGTACATTAGTGTTACGATACGTATTAACAGGTTGTCGCTCATTATATATACACACTTGACCATTTAAATAAGAGATATAGATAAGTATGTATGATTAAATATAGTATTTTAAATTAGCCGTATTTCAGTAAAAAAAAAAACAGCAGGAATATGGCAAAATATATGTAAATTATATGGATAAAATGATTATTTCGACAAAAAGTGAGATAGAGATAGAAAATTATTTACGAAGACAAGAAACTTATTAATTTCATGGTATTTTAAATAGATGTTGAATGTATAGCTTACACGGTAGGAACTACTTCGTCAGATACTTGAAGCTTGAGGTTTGGACGTTTCTTGCGACCAGACATCGTGGATTTGTGATTATATCAGTATTACGCGCGAGAGATTACAACTTCCATGGGTCACAGCAATTCCTTAATTTAGAATCTGTGCACAATAACATCCATACGTCAAATGGACATAGGAAAAATGCTACCGAACTTTTTAAAAAGCACAACGTAGTGCCACAATTGTATCACAATAAAATTAGGAATTTATTTTTGATTATTGACATTTGCGGCAATAATTTATATTTATATCAACTAAAGTATCGTATTACCACGGTACTTGGCAGAGGACCATCGGCAATTTTGACTTGAGCGATATTTATTGCCATACGTGTGAATGCTTATTTTCCAGCTAAAATTGATATAGGTACAAATTATGCAAAATGTCGCTTCTATAATACAATCCATATTTCACCGGAAAATGCTTAAATCAGATTAACTGAATAATAATAGCGAAATATATTTTTTCACAAAACTTTTACGAGTAAAAAGACCCAAATTCTTGATGCCTTTATTAATCTATGGCACTAAACACCTTCCGTTATTTATGAAAAAAAATTGTAATGGGACTAATATTTTTGTAAGCGGTGATACTGTCAATTGTGAAAGGTCGTAAATAATGCTCGGGTTCGCCGATTTTAAGGATAAGAGTAAAATTTTAATGGTGACTTTAAAGTAATCGTCGATATGTCTGACATTAATAAATATTTTGAAAGTCAAGCAAAATTGTCATCCCAACCCAAACAGAACACCGAAAAGTTTGTTCTGAAAGCTCTACTACCTACAGCCGTTTCGAAGAAAAAGGTTAAGAAGCAACTGACAGAGAACTCTATTCCTTTGAATAACAATGAAAGTGCTTCTCATGATGATGCCTCTGGTAGTGAATATTATCCATCAGAAGATGAAGAAGAAGATATGCTGTCCCCTTCAACCTCAAAAGGCATAAGCAGAGTAAAATGTTCAGAACGACTTACAAAGTCGTATGACGACGGCGATATGAACCGTATAAAAGAGTGGAAAGCCACAAAAAACATTCCGCACAGAATGCATTCCGAAAATAATGATAATGATGACACAACAGAGAAAAATACGCAAAAGATATTTGATTCAATCGATGCAGAGGATGATTACCACAAGTTGGAAGGAGGATTGAAAATTCCAAACTTTGTTTGGAATAGATTGTACCGGTACCAAAAAACTGGTGTCAAGTGGCTATGGGAGTTGCATCAGATGGAATCTGGCGGACTTCTTGGTGATGAAATGGGTCTCGGGAAGACTGTACAAATCATTGCGTTTATGGCGGCACTCAGTCAAATAGGTACCGGGATATGGGGAGGCTTGGGTCCCAGTATAATTGTAGCCCCCGCTACCGTCATCCACCAGTGGGTGATGCACTTCCACGAATGGTTTCCACCATTGAGAGTCGCCGTCCTACATCACTCAGGATCCTTCGAAGGCACTCCTGATAAGCTTATAAGAGACATCCACGGCAGCCACGGTGTGTTAATTACTACATATGTCGGCATTGTAAAATATCACGCTGCTATAGAAATTCGTAAATGGCACTATGTTATTCTGGATGAAGGTCACAAGATAAGAAATGCCGATACTCAGGTCAGCAAAGCTGTGAAAAAAATACGGACGCCTCATAGAATTGTTGTGACTGGTTCACCTATGCAAAATAGCCTGCAAGAGTTATGGTCTATCTTTGATTTTATGTCGCCCGGTCTGTTAGGCACATTGCCGGCCTTTATTGAGCATTTTGCAGTCCCTATTACCCAAGGTGGCTACAGCAATGCGACTAAATTCCAAGAAACTAATGCACTGTCTTTGGCAATCGCTTTAAAAAATACGATATCACCGTACATGCTACGGCGAACAAAAATTGATGTAAAAGATTACCTCAAGCTACCTGAAAAAAAAGAGCAAGTATTGTTTTGTAGCCTCGCTGATGAGCAGAAGAATTTATATAAGTCATACTTGTTAGGTGAATCAGTAAGACGCATTTTGAATAAAGAAAGTCGTTATGGAGATCCTCTGAGGGCAAGAATTCTCGTTGCTCTTACTACTTTGAGAAAAATTTGCAATCATCCCGATCTTTTCCTCTGTGAGGTCGATGAAGAGCTTCCGCTGGAAGAATCAGCTGCTATTGATCAATCCTTCGGATTCTGGCGACGAGCTGGCAAAATGGTGGTTATAAATTCACTTTTGAAGATATGGAAGAAGCAAGGACATCGGGCATTGATATTTACACAATCCAGAGCGATGGTATGCATTATTGAACATTTTTTACAGCAGAATGACTACAAGTATCTTAAAATGGATGGCTCTACCGGGATCGGAAGCCGGCAGCCACTCATAACTGCGTTTAATTCTGATGACAGTTATTTAGTATTCTTAGCCACCACGCGAGTGGGGGGGCTAGGTGTCAACTTAATAGGGGCTGACAGAGTTATTATTTATGACCCCGATTGGAATCCGGCAACTGACAGTCAAGCAAAGGAACGAGCATGGCGTATTGGCCAAATGCGCAATGTCACAGTTTATCGACTGCTTTCAGCCGGAACTATAGAGGAGAAAATTTACCAGCGGCAAGTTTTTAAACAGCTTCTAAGTAATAAAGTCTTATTGGACCCGAACCAAAAGAATTATTTAAAAACCAGCACTCTTCAAGGATTGTTTTCATTCGAAGAGCCAGACAACGCTGGCTCAACGGAAACAGCCAATATATTTAAACATACCAAAGTGGAAACGGCAGCTTCAAAAGAGCCTGAAAATAAAAATGACTTGATATTGATGAATGGGAGTGTCACATTTTCGAAAACGAAAATGAACGCGATGAAAAGGTTGGCCCAAGAAATCAGTAAAAAGATATCGAGCAGTAAAGTTGAAGAAATTGAAACATCATCGTCATCGAATGGCGTGCATCCTAGAATCTACCGAAAGAAAATAGAGCACACGCAAGATGCTGTCGAAGAGCCACCGGTAAACGTAATAAATGATAAGGTGACCAAAGCAGACTTTTCATCTGTTCTCTCAGAAATAGATATTGTAAATATGTTCTCGAAGGAAGATAATTTGGACTTTTTAAAGCCTCTACAGTCAGATAAGAGTACCGAATCTGTTCAGCTTGACATGGTATCCGAGAGTGTTTCTACAAAAGATGTCACCAATATAAATGATCCTCAGGAAGAAGTTAGTATTTCGGTAGACGGTTCTTGTTCTCATAAGCATCGAAAAAGAAAATTAAAAAAGAAATCTAAGAATAAGCTATTTGATGAAGGAGAATTTAATGGTGACGAAGAGCTGTTGCAATATGTTAAAAAGATGAAACGCAATAAAGAAAAA